>FLMG01003894.1:0-68603 GCA_900088475.1 Hyphochytrium catenoides
ATGGCTCTTCCATCACCTGCCAACGTTGGACTTGAGCCAGTAGGGCTTTGCGAATCTCCAAGAACAGCCATTACCAAATTTAATTCCTTGCTAGGTTCTCAAATTACTCTTACGGAGCGACAGCAGCAGCAGAGAGGGTGATTAGAACAATTCGTTGCTTTCTGAAAAAGTATGTCAACGAGGTCCATACTGACTGGGATGAGAACATCAATCTTTGATGGGTGCTTACCGCATGTCTCAGCATAGCACAACGCAGTTCTCTCCTTTCAGGCTCTTCTTCGGTAGAGAACCAAGACTTCCTTCGGACCTTATCCTGGAGACGGAGTTTCGAGAAGCTAAGTTCGAAAGTATGTCTGACTACGTGCAGGAAAGTCTCAGGCAGTACCGCAAGGCCCTCTTGGAGGCTAATCTGAACACTGAACGAGCTCAGGAGCTTCAGGAGCTGTATCACCATAATGAGGTGCTTAAGCACAGAGTTACTCCTACCTTCCAACTTGGGCAAAAGGTATTTAGATATATACCTGTGACGACTGCGGGTCAGACCAAGAAGTTGGAGACGTTCTGGATTGAGCCTTATGAAGTCATCAGACAGATGAGTCCCGTCATTTATGAGAATCAAACCAACGAGGGAGTTGATCCAGATATGGCAAGAGAAAGGCCTAAGAAAGCAGTGGGGCAGGAAAGCTGTCCACGTCAAGCATCTGAAAGCGTATCCTACTCCGTCATCTCCTCCAACCTGTATTCCTTCTACTGGGACAAATACTGAAGCTTCCTCTGCTCACTTCCCTAGGTGCTGTTAAAATTGTTTGAGACTGGTGAGAAAGAGCTCATCGAGTCTTTCTCAGTTCAGCGGGGGAGTGTTGGGAGGTTGAATGTTTCGTGCCGTTAACAACCTTCCATGTAAATAGTTCTCATTTATTGCGGGGCATTGTTCTTCGTAGCGGCTTGGGATTCCGATTCCCTGCTTCTGTCCTTGGTAGAAGGGGATTCGCAATTATCTCTGTAATAAGAGAGATCTGCATCTTTGGAAATGCCAATAAAGAGCTCTGTTGAGCCCAAGCATAGCTTCGGTTCTGATTTCTGTATCAAACGGACACGGAAACCTGCCCGCAATTGCTGAAATAGGTCACAGAGCCGCTAACGTCTCCAGGGCTGAATGAAACGGACAGGAGAAGAAGAAAAGCTCCAAAATAGATAGAATCTGCGGCCAAGTTGAAGCTCATCCCTGCTTCATTGCTCTGTATAACCACGGACGTGTGCTGCTCCTCCATCCGGTGCTTGTCAATTTTGCTCTTGTCAAGCCACTATGCTCTGATCTCTTGGTTGACACTCTGAATGAGGCGAGGTAATTGGCCCAAGCCCAGGCGATGATGTGATTGAGTGCAGCCTCATTGCGTCTACAATCCATCATCTTGCCAACGGTGCTCTGGCTTCTGTCTTATCTGCTGGGGCTACTTGCAATATCTACGGCTCTTTCGTCGCTTTCTGCCTCCTAGGAGTCTGCTCATCTCTATAGTGTCGCTTCTAGCCAGTCTTACGTATATTGCAGAGGCTGCTGCCCCTTCTGTCAGAGAGGCAACTGCGGCCACTTTACTTTTAGAGAAGCAAGATGCCTCCCAAGAAGAAGTCTGGAGGCAAGGGCTCAGGAAAGAAGAAAGCGTCGGTGACCCCAAACGCGGCCCTACCGGGCGCTTTGGCAGCTCTCGCCAGCAGGCTAAAAGCTCCAGTGCACCCGAGTCCTCATAGAGTCCTATCTGCCAGCGACAGCCTTCTCTTCACAGCTGTGGACAACGCGAACCTTGATGATGTCCGGCTGCTGCTCAAGAGCGGGGCCAGGCCGGATGCGAAGAATGATAACGATGCCACTCCTCTACATGTCAGTCAGGAATGTTCTCTTCTCTTAGACGAATCTATTGAGGCACTACCACCACGTTCCGCTCCTGGCTCTGAAACTCCGCTGTCATTCTCATCGTCATGCTTGTATCTACTTGGCTCGCGGACTCGTCGCTTCATAACCTTGAGATCATGATATTATCCTGTCCTATACTAATTTTTCTAATCCTTGGACCTGCATGCCTTTGCGTGGCTCTCAATAGACTTCACCTCTCTTCGTCCAGACTGTCAGAGATGGTACTAAGGTGCTCTAATGCGCAGGTAGCAGCAGGGCGCGGGTATGGAGACATTCTAGAAGTGCTACTGACTTCCTCGCCTCCTCCGGACGTCAACGTAAGGGAACGAACCGCTTCCGGAGGCTTCACGGCTTTACATTGTAGGTCTCCGACGATGAAATTTCCTTCTTCTTTGGCGTCTCCTGTCAGTGGTGATCTGCCTCCTTGAGAATGGGTCACTGTGCCATCCTATCCTCCATGGATGGAGTCTCTTAGAGCTATCACTAACTTCCTATGACCCTGCGTCCCCTGTCCTTATGCTTTCAGACGCAGTGAAAAACAAGGACATAAGGGTAAGTTTCTCCTTCAGCATTAAATGGTTATCAGCTCTCCTCACGCTCTAGCTTTCTCCACCCGTCAGTGCACTGAAATACTACTAGCTCACGGCGCAGACCCTAATGTCCAGGAAGGGAAGGTAGGCAGACACCTTGTCTTCACAGTCTTTCTCTGGCTCAATTCTCTTGGTCCTAGATGGGCTTCACGGCACTGCACCTTGCCTGCAGAAATGGCGATGGGCCCATGGTCACCCTTCTTTTGGGCCGCGGTATGAGCATCTTCCTTCCTTACTCTACCTCCACTCCTATTTGGCTTGTCGTCTTCACCTGTTCGCATTATGAAGTATGGCATTATCGTTTGCCCTCTTTACTTCCTCGTTCCCTCTAGAGTGCGCATCATAGCGTTTGACCAGCCTTTTCCTAGGCGCTGACGCCCATCGGAGAGACTTCAAGGGTAACAACCCTAGCGCCTGGGCCTACAACATGGAGGGCCCAACCTCATCAGTACTGCGAGTGCCAGGTCTGCCGCCTCCGGCTTCCATGACACTTGAGGATCTCACTGTCCTCCACAACGAAGCTAAGACGAAAGGTAACAAAAGCATTGGACGTCCCTAGTCTTCGCCTCTTATCTTTCCCGTCTTATGAGCCGTCATCAAACTCGGTTCGCCCCAGGCGTCCTTACTTAGAACTGACACGGCCCTGCACTTGGAAATACAGGATACTACGTAATGAGAAACCCTGGCGGCCCGGCTATAAAAGGCCTCGAATCAAAGAAAGGCAAAGCAGGGGGAGCCACAAAAAAAAAGAAGAAGTGAGGGAAGACCTCCGACATGTGTCCAGTTGGGCAGCGTATTTAGAGTATCTAGCTGGGTTATGGTCCTAAATACTCAGCTGAGGATGGAGAGAGGAGAGCGAAGGGAGGAAGAATATAAGGGACGCAAGATGGAGGAACAGACAAGGAAATACAGTGCTGCTGCATGGCTGCGGCACTATTCTTCGGTGTTTGGGGAAGTCTACACTTTCAGCCTAGTCTTCTAGCTGGCCCTGAGCAGCCAGAACCCTCTTGTGCAAGACAGCTCCCCGATGGTTGAAGCCCATCAGCTCTGGGCGGTGATGAACCGTATCCCAGTTCCTGCATTTGTTAGGAAGATTAAGTTATGAAAGAGTTATAGCAGGCTAGAGCATTCTGGAAGAGGGTGACTAGCTATAAGTAGGATGTGGGACAGCAAGAGTTCTCTAGCTAACTCTAACAATCACATCAGTCAGCCTTCGTACCTGCTCTTAGAGTTTAATGGCTTCTTTGTTGGAAGAAAAGTGCCCGCTGTGGAGAGCACGCCAGTCAGGGCCAGAAGAAAGACGATGCCTAGCTCAATGATGACCTATTCATTCCATAGCGAAGTGATGAACATCCGGAAGAAGCACTGCTCAGACTGCAAAAGACTTACATCTAATGAAGGTATCGACACATCCTTATCCCCTGAGAGCTTGACTAACTCAATATCTAGTCGTCCAGTGGTTAGCCGGAGTCAGTGGAATCTATCGCAAGGCAGGGGGCAGAATTGTAGCCATTAAACTTACATTGTACGGTTGAATAGGCCGCATGTAAAAGCAGGAAGAAGGAGACGGAAATGAGAAGGCGGCCGCCAAAGCCTGCGAACGACATTTTGCGCTGTGCTTCAAAAGTTGAGAGTCTTAGCACAGGTACTGCTATGAAGTCCTCTAGCTTCCTTATGTGCTTCAGCCGCCTTCCAGAGCTTCATGTCCACGCTTTGCCGCTGCAGATTCTATTGCGGATTCTGTGCCGCAGACTGCGGACATCTTCAGATCTCGCTCCCACACAGAGCCGCTAACCAGCAAAAACATAAGCTTAAAAAATTACGGTTTAAAAACAAAACGAAACGGAGTTAGTACGTTTTCCGCGACGATGTAGAGAGCATAACCCCCGCTCCTACCGTCAATTTTACGGTTTGGGGGCGGTAAGAAGAGACTGAGGTTTTGATGGACCGTGCAGGACGTGAATCGCAGAGCTTCGATGACGCTTCAAGAAGTGCCGATGGCCAATGAAAGCTAGGACTTTCAGAGAAGAGGAGCGTGCTACTATAGAATGTTCGGCTGGGAAGAGCTGCGGAGAGAGTACTCAGCTGCAGGATTAGCAGATCTTCTGGTGTGTGACGCTTTTACAGGGGTGCTGCGGTAGGGTCTCTGATCTACAGTCAGTAGGCGAGAGACTTCGCCAGCGCTTTCATACCTCTGTAAGCTTATTGAGGTCATCAAGTGAGGCAGCTAGATCAAGCTTCCTTCGCGTTCTTGATCATGACTTCAAGGCTCCGTCCTCGAGGCTGGCCCTCAGGACGCTCGTACCTCTACAAGTGGCTATTTCGGCCAGCACTACCCTCAATGCGCGGTTTCTCGACTCTTGACCTCCAAACACCAGTACAACGGCCGCGTTTCGGAGAAGCAGGTAAGGCAATCTCTAGTACTTCGCTCTGGCATTCACTAACATACGTCTTAAGTGTCATCGCTGAGGAGTAGTGGGCCCAGAGTTATGTCGAAGACTGAGGTCACCCGGAGGATGATAGAGATGCATATACAAATGAGTATGTCTAACTACTCGCTAAATGGTTTCTTCCGTACGAGTCAGAGAGAAAGGGGCTGCCATGGCAACGAACAGGGTTGAAAGAGCAGTATTTGAGGGACAGGATGCGTAGTGAGTCTTGGTCACCGTCAACCTTCCTCATCGTGAATAGTTCGAGCTCAGTAGAAGCAAAGGGAGATTTGTCAGTAAAGAAAAGAGAAAGGATTGATATCGAAAGGGAAAGAGAAGAGAGAGAGAGAGAGAGAGAGAGAGTGAGAGACCTTTGGTAACTGCGTTTATTAGTGGCCAGCCAAGGTTACAGCGGAAGGGATGGCATGGTGGCAGCGCCTAATAAATCGCCTGCAGCACCTCATCTGAATGCGGACCTTATCTCTGGCCATCTTCAGGCCTTGGAGCCCACCCAGAGGAAGCAGGAAGCAGCCGCAATTGGGAGTTTAATAGCTCGGGAGCTACTCCGAAGGACGAGACGATTCGACTTTGGGAGAGCACATTTGATGACACAAAAGACCTTCCTTCTAAACGAGCCGGAAGTGACGGAAAGCTTCATGAAGGAAGCCTTGGATGCGGCAGAGGAGGTAAGCGGCTTGCTCCTCTTCCTAAGTAACCCATTGCAAAAACTCCTCTTTTCCTTATTGCCGGCATTGTTCTCCACGTGATCTGACAGATGACCATCTCCGGCTTTACGTCCCTGATTCCAGTCTGTGCATGTTTGACCGCGGCCCATAGTTAAGAGCCTGATTATTTCAGATGGCCTTGTCGTCCACCAACCATCTCTGTTTCTCTACCTTTGGCTGCAACGGATGTCTTGCTCCCACAACTCCGTCTTAATGTGTTATGGTTATCAGAACTAATGTCTTTTTAATATGTCAGGCTGCAATTGAGAGACAATCTGTTCTAGAAGCAGGAGACACGCTCACCGCAGAGCAAGAGGAAGACATAGAGAGGCATGGGAGAATTGCGGATCTCATTATTCATGGGCTGGCGGTCTGCAAGGGTGTAAAGACGAAAGAGTCTATCCTCAAGGCTTGGGATGTTATGAAGAGGATGAGGGCATTGCGGCTAGACGTAGCCCCAAAGACAGTCGCTCGCCTCGCCGCTAATATTTTAGATGCATATTCACCACGACAGGCCGCCTCACTTCTGACCTCAATGGAAGGCAATTTCTCTTTTTGTGGAGACAACTATCCTAGCGGCCCGGCATGTAACGTGTTGGAGAACTCCTTCGATAGTGGAGAGGCTCCATCTGTATATCAGAAACTGTTTGTGGCTATTGCATGGGTCAGTGGGATCTCCAGGTAATGGACGGGTTCCGCCTTTGTAAGCCTTCTTGAGGTCCAGTGTGCCACGTCTTCCTGCACTCTGGTACTCTGATACTTCATTCCGTACCCTTGTTGCTGGGCAACGTTGAGTTGTCGCTCTTCGGAAAGCCCCTACATTACTTGTTCAATGCTTTTTAACTCTTCCTCTTAAGCCTGTGTATATATCTTCTCGGATGGTCCTACTGCCTGCTTTATACGCCGGCCGGTATACCTCATCTCCACCTCGTCGTAGGAATCGAGAGCCTTCAAGCTGACTCCACAATTCCTCAGATTCTCAATTCTTGAGTCCTTAATTGACGAGGTTCTGGAAAGGCAGAACCCTCAAGCGGCTGTGGAAGTGCTCTCCGAGCCCTCCTTCTACATCCGGCTCCAGGCCGAAATATCAGCGCCAAAAGAAGATTGTGATATCAAGACCAGAGAGAGCGCACACATGTCGCTACACAGGCGCATGATGAGGGCTTATAGAGACAAACAAGGAGGTCTAACGCAGGAGGACTTCGAAGCGATGCTACGGTTGGCCAACATGAACAATTGTCTGATCTTCTTGGTGCGAGTCTATGAGGATATGAGGGTGGCAGGCTTCTCTCCGGGCCTGATCGGCTGCACGGAGGTCGTTGCAGGCCTGACTGATGTGTAAGATGCACTCATCTGAGTTGAAACTCTATTCTCTTGAATGCGCTTCTCTTCTTGCTAGTTTGTATGATTCACTGTTGATTTGTGCTACGCTGAATAAGGTTTTTAGGATCTCCTCTCCGAACTTTTTTTGCCACTACTGCACATTGTGAAGGTTGACTTCATCCCCAATGGGGGCAGCCCTCCGTACGACCTTCTGAATGACCTCTTCTTCTCTGAATCGTCAGGAACGTGTTCCTTCCCGTGCCTGCCATTGAGTTGGCCCTCGCTCTTTCGTGCCCCTCTTCAATATACTTCTGCCTCTCTCTTGTCTTCTCGGCTCCGCCACTTACCTACTCCTACGCTGCTCGATCATTTAGGGACGATGAGAATGCTATGGATGCGGTGGATAGTGTTGTCGAAGATGTCGTGCAGCTCTGTGACTCCCTGGACCTGCCTCCTGAGCAGTACTGGGAGCGCGTCTCCCCTTTCTTTTCTTCTTATATGCTGCTGCTGCGGAAAAAGTATACGGCAGGGCACTTGAGCACAAGGATCTTGGACATTGCGTCCAAACTGAAGCTCGTGGAACGCTCACCGACTCTGGTACATCACCCTCCTGGTCCCTTGGGCGATCTGCATAACCCTTCGGGTCCTCATGCCGTTCATTCTATCCTTTGCTATCGTTCTCCTGTTGTGCTAATCTGCTCTTTCACACCCCTGGCCAACCCTGTTCAGTCCGTCCCTTTTAAATTCTGCAGAAATCAATTGTTTAGGTTGGAGTCTCTTGCTTCGTCAGGCATCTTTTACATCTTCTACCGGTGCTCTCCTCCTCTGCTTCTCATTCTGACTCTTATGGATGCAGGATTGCATCATGTCACTTCTCCGGGCTCTAGCTCGAGGGGATAGGAGGGGAAGATATTACTTTTTGAGGATTATCGACGCCGTCCGTGAACAAGGTATACAGCTTCAGGGCCTATAATCTCAATGGCTTCAGAGATAATGAGTGCTGACCTATCCATCCGTAGGATTATCCCTGCCTGACGATCAACTTAGCAAAGTGGATGCTATGTCACTTGCCTCTTGCGGAGAGGTTCATAACTTGGTCAAACATCTTCGCGACCCCGCCCTCGACAGAAATGACCGCCAATTCTATCTCCAGAAGGCAGCAGTTGCAACGGTGAGGTCAACGGACCCACGGTTAGGTCTGCAGCTCGTAGACGAGGTTCTGCTGCAGGAACTATGGGAAATAGACGAGGAGGACATCATGTCAATTGTAGTCTCCATGGCCTCTAATTGCGTGGGGCGCGGAGGAGAAGGTTTATTGTCGGAACTAATCGAGGCAGCAAAGGAATCAGAGTCAGTACAACGGCTCCCTCGCAGACGAAAAGCGCAACTCTACATGGAGTTGACACGAAGTGCTCTCCGACTAGCGTCAAGGAAGGTGGCTTACCAGATCCTAGACCAGATGACAGAGGAAGGACTGGATGTGAGCCGCGTGCAGGAGAAAGTTAGCAAGTACATTGGAGGCCGACCCGAGGAGCGAGAGAAACTCTTTCAAGAAGAGCTGAAGAGCTTTTAGACTCAATAACATATGCATCAACCCCTAATTTGTCGCATAGAGCCATATGGGGTATTATTTTTTAGAAATAACCTTTAGTTAACGCAATGAAAATTGCTCTTTTTGTATTAAAGGCTACTTATAGAGGAGGCTGCAGTCCCATGATTGTCGCTCCAGGGACATATGCTCTGATGGATGGAGCTCAGGGAGACAAAGCAGAAATAGGCGATAACTCCTGTCTCTGTCTCTGCTGAAGGTCAAGCGGCAAGTGGAGACCTACCGGGCCGCTGATGATTGACTTGACCCTTCGATCAGACGCCTCGCAGCTGAGTTATTCGTGCACCGCCAATATGTTTATGGCTGAAGTAGTCTGGTCTGAGGTCGAAGGATAGCAGAGTCTTTAGACAGAAGCTCCTAGGAAGCGGTTACATTGTTGAGGCTCTAGAGCCTCTGCTATAGCGTTCGCTAGTTGTGCTTCCTGATAATTCTTAGACATGCCACCCCACGGCGATGGTCAGGACGGTGGATGGACCACGGTGCTGCCACGAAGGAGAGGGAAGCATGGGCCAAGCAAGAAGGCTGAGATGGCCCGGAAGAAGCCACCCACGCATTGCAGGCTACCCTACGTGCAGCTCAAAAAGGGCCCCAGGCCTGCCGAGTAAGCTGACGGTGATTTGATCATGAGTCAACTTTCTACAGGCAGCGACTGAGTGTAGCATGCCTTACACCCCACAGGCTTCAAACTGCAGAGAGTATCGTTGAGATAATCCAACAAAAGCGCGAAGGATTGACTTCTTCGACTTTCTACCGGGATCTCTTGCAGACTTTCCTGGGTGGTGACCAGCCATTGACAGAGGAAAATGGCAGTACATCAGCTTTCTATAAACACTATAGCCTATGCCCCGCCTCAAGAGCTGTCTGTTACGGCATTGGAAGTATTGGTAAGTCAGCTAACTCCCAGCTGCAGATGGCTTTAGCCATCCTCCTTCATGCGGACATGCAGATGGAGGGGCCTCTGGAAGTCTATGATCCCATATTCACAGAGGTAAGAACAACTTTCCATTGGGCAATTTGCTGTCGCCTCAGTACTCGTGCATTTTATCTAGGAGGAGAAGAAAGCTCTCGAGCTATTGGGCTGTAGCGTCATTGGTACCAATGAAGAAGGAAAGCGAGCAGTACATGAGATGACACTGTTCTTCATGCCACACTGCGGAATGAGAATGTACAGCAACATCCTATGGTCCAACTGGGGAGGAGAGCTGTCAAAGGTGGTCATCCTGGGCAACAGGTGAGCCCGGCTGGACTCAATTTTCAGGGGAGAATTCGGCCCATTTGTGACTGGATCGATAGCGTTATCATCCTAACGTCTTACTCTTTGGCCATCGATGCAGTCCTTGTAGCATAAACCTATCGACCTTCAGCTGGGCATCTTCTCATCCCAAGAGTTTGCCGATATCTAGTACAGGCTGACGATCTCCCTCCTGTCTCTATGTGTTAGCTTCGATGCCTATGATGCAAGGATCATTTCGTCATCAGCTCGAGAAGACCCGACAAACTGCGTGATGCGCTCCATGGAGTTCAAGAAAGAGCTCTCTTGCGAAAAGTTCTTATGTGCCGACTACTTCTCTGCGTTTAATGACCTCAGGTAAGGTGATTTCGTATATGCAGAAGAACTAGCATGTCAGTCTTGCTAAGGTAGCTGTCAGCATCATATACTTTCCAGAGGAGGAGATCCAGAGCCTGAGTGCCCAAAGGTTCTTTGACGAGAAACCACCGCAATTCACAGGTCAAGACACAGAAGTGCTTGTGCCGTCCGAAGGGAGCTGAGAAGCAGCTTCTGGTTCGTGGTGTCGCGAGCCTAGAAATGACAACGCTTTATTTTACAAGGGAAGAAGAATCCAAGTTCTGCAGCAGCCAGCAACTAGGTTCTCGAACTACGTACAAAACTCTCTCCTAAGTCACCGGAACTGCACCAGGCAATACAGCAGGGCCAGGATGGATGCTTCAGAGCGCGAGGATCTCCTGGCCGCTCGGCAGGGCGCCTGGGCAATTTACGAAGTTGGGATCGGTCTCCAGCGCCGCTGTGACACCAGTTCAGTGCAGCGCTTCGCGGAAGCCATCAACAACATCCGCTCTAGCCCTTCGGTCTTTAGCTCGGCAAAATGCAGACGCTTGCTTGAGGATGGGCGCTTTGGCTAGGTGTTGACTGAAAATTTGTGTCCGCACTTCTTGCATTCATAGAAAACAGTCTGTCCCTCGTCTGCCGACCGCAACTGCATAGTATAGAACTCCATCTCAGGGTTGTTGCAGGTGGGACAGGCTTCCTCCACCTGCAAATGGCAGAAAAGAGCTTAAGATCGGGGCCACCCAGAATTCTTAAAGATCTAAGTCTAACTACCGTCGCTCTGGCGGGCCCAGTCGCCTTTTCTGTGACGCCTAGAGATCGCAGCCATTGAGGTGGCTGCTCTTCCTTGCTGAATGTGACACTAGTCAAGTTATTAAGGTCTACGGGAAGGCGTAAGTTAGCAACATGTCAATAGATGAAGCTTTGTCTGCCTAGAAAGCGTACCGCGGTAGCCGCACTTGTACCCACAAGTGCCACACACGATGTTGCCGCTCTCCGGCAAGTACAGGATTGATCCGCAGTAAGGACAGAACGGAGGTCCATCCTCTCGGCGGCCCCTTGTGACAGTATTCATCGCACTCCAGTTAGAGTAGGACCAATCGGCAACAATAGAGCCAACAAACTAGCGCCTGCAATGGAAGTCGCTCTGCCAATGCCAGTGGCTCAAGCTCTTGCCCAGGGATGTTGACCCTTCCGTCTCCTTCTGGCTCGGTGAAGCTCCACGGGCCTGGCCGATGATGGTGCCGCATCAGAACACACGGCTTCTAATGATGGACAAATGATTGTTCAGCGAACGGCATCCAGTCCTCCACCTCCCTCTTCCTCTTCTTTAGGCGCTTCTGATTGACAGAGAGGGGAGCTGTGTTCAAGTCCCAGGGGAGCTCTGTGATGGTAGTATTAGCCTAAGGGGGAGGTCTGGGTGAAACCCGAGGGGAGTTCTGGAACGACCCTTACCTTGTCTGTGCTGCGCCAGGAGGAGCTCTGGGTAGGATTCCAGTTGCTACATTGCCTCGTCTTGAGAGAGATCCAGTTCTCGATAAAAAGGCATCGTTATTGAAGACTGCTGATCTGCTGATGCAGCGTCATGAGGAGAAGTGCAGGTGCAGAGGCTAGAGCCGCTGCTAGCGCCGACTAGAAGATTTGAGAGGACCAACCCTGATGGACCCGAAGGCGAAGGGGACCTCTCTCCGAGTCTAGCGGTGACGGGCGGGCTGCGTGGTGAGCCTACGTTGTAATTTCTGTCGGTGGACTTGTATAGGGATCCACGTCTAATGATCCCCAGTAGTAGGCAGTAAGCTCAGTCAAAGCCAGCTCCGTTTGCTCCCTAGCTACGACGTTGTCCTCCATCAAACAAAGGAACACCAAACGAGAGAACTGCACTGTCGTGCGGACTGTAGTTGTCGCCAAGATGGAGCTTCCGCTGCCGTTGGCACCCATGACGATGCGGACCCTAGGCGACCGGTCCTATGAAAAGAGAAAGGTGGCAGCGCTAGAAATTGAAGGGCTAGTCAAAGAGCTTCAGGAAAGGGGCAAGGAAGAGCAGATACGGGCGATCATAAAGCTACTAGCTAAGGACTTCTGGTAAGCCTTGAAGTCCTTGCACTCCCTCTTGGGCAAGAGGCTTGCACGTCCGTCTAACCGAAACATCGCGAGCAGCTGTTCCACAAATGCAAACCATAGGAAGGGCGGACTCATTGGGCTGGCGGCCACTGCTATCGGCTTGACTCATCAGACCAACATCTACCTCGTAGAGCTTCTGCCGCCTGTGCTTCACTGCTTTGACGATCCTGAGGGAAGGGTCCGATATTACGCATGTGAATCGCTCTATAACATTGCGAAGGTGGCTCGTGGAGGCATCTTGCCACACTTCAATGAAATATTCGACGGGCTCTGCAAGGTAATGTACTTGGCCTTAATAGGCTTTCGGCTGGGACTAGCTAACCCCTGCGATAAAGCTCTTTGCGGACGTAGATCTGGATGTGAAGAACGGCGCCAGTCTTCTTGATCGGCTAGTCAAAGATATAGTGACAGAGAGTGAGACCTTTAATGTTGATCAGTTCATCCCTTTGCTTCAGAAGTACATCCGTATGACCAACCCTTACATTCGACAGTTGCTGGTACGCGACCCCGTGGATGTCGACGTTCGCCTACATCTTCCCTCTTCATTGTGGCCCCTTCTGTTGTCTCCTGTACTGTTCGCATGTTTGCCTGTACTCCTTTTCTTACCCTTCTGCCAACCCAATATCTCTAGCCTCCTCTCAGATTGTACTTGCAATGGCAATTTCAGTGCTCTAATCTCTTCTCCAGGTCGGCTGGATCACTGTTCTAGACTCTGTTCCAGACATTGATATGCTTGACTGGCTGCCAGGTGAGGCATCTCTTTCTCGTCTTCTGGTACCAGTACATGGTGCGTTCAAGCTGCTGATCCCTTCTCTGTCATCGTCGTTGTAGACTTCTTGGATGGACTGTTCAATATGTTGAGCGACGGGAACCGAGAGATTCGGCAGGTGAGATGACTGAGGTAACTCCCTTGATGTCAAAAGTGCCCTTCCCACCGGAATGGGAGTAGACCGCAGGCCAGAGCCCTCATCAGTCGCCCTTGGCTTTGTCTTCTCACTCATGGTAACCTTCAGGCGGCAGATAGTGCCCTTGCGGAATTTCTTCGGGAGATCAAGCAGGCAGAGTACGTGGAAATCGCCCAGATGGTTCCAATACTAGTCGGTCAGGTAAGGCAAATCTGAGAAAGAAGATCAGGCCGCAAACTACCCTCAACAGCCACGACAAAGAATGTATGGACAGGGTCACCGTTAGACGGAGCGATAGAGAAGGGAGACCTTAAGAGACCTCCTACGTGTCAGATAATGCCTAACTGTATCCCACAGTGTCGATCTACAGAGAGGTTTAACCGCCTGACGGCCATGACCTGGGTTCTGGAGCTAGTGAACCTCGGTCGGGAGAGGATGATTCCCTTCTGTCCTGACCTACTAAGTACGTTCAGGCATACGAAAGAGAGCCTAGCATGGGACAGAGAGCCCTTGGAGAAGGTAGAAAGGAAGACTTGGGAAGGCGAACTGGGAGACATGTTCAATGCGAAAAAGAAATACACTTGAGAGGCAAGAGAGATGGAAGATGGCAAAGTCAAAATAAGTGTCGGACAGTGGATATTGACGGCATATGCTTACTCATTCTTCCAGGCGCCATCATGTACTGCATCTCAGACGAGGAGCATGAGATTCGGCAGGTAGCAGAAAGAGTTAATGAAGATCTCCTTAGCCTAGTCATGCAGACAACGTACGTCACGGACAGACTTGCCTCTTGTCATTTGCTTAGCCTGGAACCTTCTTTCTCTCCTTCCTCGTGCTTATCGTCTTGCTTGTGCAGGCAGGAGGTAGCTCTTGGGGCTCTATTGGACACTCTTCGCGCAGAGCTCTTCAGCGACCATGTCCCTACAAGGATGGCTACCCTCAAGTGGGTGGCAGTACTCCTTGATCGGTCTCATGGAAAGTTTGATGCCAGGATTGGTGAGGACACTTGGTGTAGCTACTATCCTCTACCTTGCTAATTGCTTACTGGCTACATAGGATCAGTTATGTCTACCATCGCTAAATCGCTTTATCATATGAGCTCACATTCATTGTCCTCCCTATTCTCGACGACCCTTGATCGCCAGGTTCGCTGCTACCGTCCCTCCTCAAGACCCTATCGGACGTCTCTGATGCCGTTGTGCTGTTGGATATATCCTGCTCTCCCACAGCAACTCTGTCTTCTAACTAGTCCCTCTCCTGTTGCTTGCTGGGGAAGTCATGTTGGACTCTATGTTCCTTCATTGTCTGCAGCGATAGGTCAAAGATGTCCTCACTGTCTGTCCTGTCCGCTTTCCTCTTCCTACTCGGCATTATTGACTCCGCTTCCTCCAGTTTTACGTAACTCCCGCTATGTGCCTTCTGTGCGCCTTGACTTTCCTTACCTCGAAGTATTGGCGCGGGTGGCGGTCGATGAGTCTGATTTACATAATGTCTTGCAAAGCGTGGTAGACCTCTTTGCCGCTGATAGAAGGTCGTACGCTGTTTCTGCCCATCGTCCCTCGTGTCTTTCTTATCTCACCATGACTTGTGCATGAACTTTTATCTTTGTATACATTTTTGGGGTTTCTTCCTATGTCTTGAGTCTTTCTCTATCTTCTAGTGTGTTGTTACTCTTCGATAATCGCTCATCTTGCTTGCTCCGCTGGGCTCACATGGATTGTCCATTGCCCCCAAATGCTTACCGTCAACTCTTTAGGTTGCTAGAGTCTCGCGGTAGTCTTATTATCAGAAAGCTCTGTGTCCTTTTGGACGCGAGGAACATCTACACTCACTTGGCGCGCATCATCAAGGCGGAGGAAGATACAGAGTTTGCGAGCCTCATGGTGCAGACCCTCAATATTATTTTGCTGACAGCTCCAGAGCTTGTACGTGTACATCAATCGTCCTCTGTCTTAGCTTAGTCTGAGAAGTTCTAGTGTCATCTAGCTCAGGACCTAAGACGCTTCTGACCATCTGTTAACCACTCTGGCACACCTCATAGCTTTCCTTGGCCCACATTCCTTACCTCCCAATGGGCGAGCAACACGACTAATGAATCTCTACAGAGGGAGTTGCGTCTCATCCTGCGAAGGAGTTTCTCAGAGACAGGTAACGAGAGTGATAGAGAAGTCTTCAAGGTGAGATAGGCAATCCCAAAGATACGCTAGACGGGCATAAACCTCCATCCCAGGCCACATGCTATTCTTTTTTGTCCCTCTCCCAGTGTTCAGAGGGGTGCCTCTTGGTGATCACCACTTTCTTCGTTCTGTGGCTTCGTCCTGCAATTCTCAGCGCACTCCTAGGCTCCATGTCGTATCCTTAAGTTCTCTGTTGTTGGTTGGTTTGGCGCTGTTCCATTCCTCTCCTTGTCCTTCGGAGTCCATTGCAAATGTACTTACCTTCACTTCTACCTTCACCCATCATACTCATCAGGTGCTATTCGAGTCGTGGTGCCACAACTCCGTTTCCACCTATAGTCTCTGCCTCTTGGCCGAAGCTTACGAGCTCTCAAGTTATCTTATCTCACAATTGTAAGCCCACTTCTGTACAGCTTTCTATGAAACGCTTCTGTTCAAAGCTTTCAATCACTTGGCTTCCAGCCCAGCAATTAGCTATCTCTTGCATTCTAGCAGAGTCTCACCTAGCTTACTTTGATAGCGCCGCTGTGGAGGTCTCGGTGGGCTTCTTGATGCAGATTGACAAGCTAGTGCAGCTCCTAGAGTCGCCCGTCTTCATCGGTAAGTTCCCAGCTCCTAAGAGGTCTATGAACACCTCCTTCCTCGAGCATTGTCTCGATCGTCCGCCTTTTGCACTTTGGGCGGGTGCACATACTTCCAGTCTGGGTGTTCCTACGTGACTGGTATAGCCCATTTCTAAGTGGCGCCCTTCTTGCTCCTAGGATTACGTCTGCAGCTTTTAGAGACGGATGCACCTTACTACCCTGCACTTGTCAAGAGCTTGTACGGCCTTTTGATGCTCTTGCCGCAGGTATAGAACCATACCGTCGCTCCTCTGTACACTCCCCTTAATAACACATCCATTCGTGTCTCCATTTGAATATCTTTGCCAAATGATCCATCCTCAGAGCTCAGCCTTTCGGATCTTGAGAGACCGTCTTTCGTCCGTAACTTCTATGGCTACAATCATGGATGTGAGCTTTCAGCACAGGTTGGTCACACTCTCTGGTCCTTAGCCTTCTGTTTCCTCCGCGCCACCAGGGCCCGGCCTGCTGCTGCCCACGTAGCACTCCATCTTACTGAGAATGCTAGGCCCTTTAGGCCGAGTTTATAACCTTCACGTGGTGCATGTAGGAAGGAGAGCCAGTCATCACAAGACAAGACGGAGCTTCAGGGACTTCTCAGCCACTTCCGAAGCATCCAGCAGCTTCATTCCGACATTCAGCAAGCAGCGGTTAACAAGAAGCGACTCACGAGCGTGAGATCGAAGGAGGAATAGGCAGTCTCGAGAGAGGCTTCCAAGAAGACAGTAGAGAAGCGAGAAGAACCAAGGAATCAGCTTGGGAGCGAGCGGGGGCCAGACAGAGAGACAGGGAGACTTTGCATAACCTTGGACGAGGGAGGGATGAAGACGGTCTTTAAACAACAAGAAAGGCACAAAGTTATGTCCGCTAACAAGGGACATCCAGCTTTCTAACATATTATCTATATGTATAAATATCTACGACGCTGACAACAAACGACATGCATGAGTTTACATAGATGGGGAAATAATGCTGATAATAGGGTAGCAGCCAACACCAGATGAGCCCTATGAACGTCAGGAGAGAGAGAATGGTGTGATCGCTCGGTTGTTACCTCGAAAGCAGCCTTGCAACCCCAAGGAGAGCGTGAGGGAACAGTGCCTGGCCCCTGCGGCACAAAGCGAGAACGCGAGGAGAGCGTGAGGGAACAGTGCCTGGCCCCTGCGGCACAAAGCGAGAACGCGAAGAAGAGCTATACGTCTGCGGGGGACAATCCTCTGCTCCCGCCCCTCCTGGACCTAGCTATCAGCAGAAAAAAGAAACACTAGGAGATCTATTTCTTTTTCTTCTTGAGCATCGCTTGGTTGAGCGCCACAGCGTCCGTCTTGACGGTGAAAGACTTTGTTGGCACAGGAGAGAACTGTTTCCTTCCAGAATTGTATCGATAGAGCTGTCCTATCATCTCATCACGGAGATAAAGAGGACCAACGCCATAGATTTTCTTGAGCTCCTGCTTGGTAGACGAGAAGGAATAGAGTGCGCGAAAGTGAAGAGACTTTTCGCTGCGGAAAAGAACGACAAAGTTGTCTGATGGATCTTTGTCCAGGGCTTCTAGAACCTGAGACAACGGGAGGAGAAAGGAGATATGAGTGGATATTGGATATGAAGCCTTTAGGAGTTCCTGGAAAAGAGGCGGAAGAGAGGACAGACGAGGCGGACCCAGAGGACGCGTCGGGAAGTAAACGGCAAGATTGCCTTAGCCATGAGATACTAGAGCTAACTTTCTAATCTGCTTTAAGAGGAGCCAGAGGGAAGAGGAGGAAGGGTTGCCCTGGGCTTTGATGCGCAGGAAGAGAGAAGGACGCAGTGGCAGGGAGCAAACAACGTTGAGGAGAGCAAGTCTCACCTGAGAGGTAAAGAGAAAATAATAGGATTGAAAGAAGCAGAAGGGTCCCTCTGAGATGGTCTCAATAGAGAGAAGAGAGGGAAGTGCAGGGTAATAAGAATGAAGACGGGAGGAGACGTCATACTCACCTCTTGATTCTCTTTCGCCATATGGTGCCCAGCCAGGAGGTTAAACTCTAGAGCCTTCCGGATTATCCGCCGGTTGGAGGGCCGCTGGTTGCTGAGGTCAATGAGAGGCATCTCGTGGTCTTCTCTAGCCTCAGACTCCAAATCTTGCTCTTCTTCATCTCTGTCCGTCTCTCTCCCTGACATGGATGAGAGGAGAGAGGACCGTCTTGAGGCGGAAGAACGGTCTGTTGACTGATTGTCCTGCTGTGTCTCCTCTAAGAGAGTCCTTGTTTTCTGCTTGGCCAAAGTTCCCCTCTCCTTTTCTCTCTCCTTTTCTTCCCGTAGTTTCTTCTGCCTCAGAACTTCGAGCTTCTCCGCTTTTCTCCTCTGAACCTCGTCATTGTTCGGGGTCATAAATATGTCAATACGGGAGGAAGGCTCTTTCATCTCTCTTTGCGTGAGCCCAGTCTCTGGCGCTGCAGCAGCGGGGAGAGAGAGAACCTGGGCGGGTCTGTTTAGTGGCGCCTGCTCTTGATGGGTCAGAGGGGAACCTGAAGCTGGAGGCTCCGACGCTTTTAGAGGTTTGACAAGGGTAGTTGGAAGGTGAAGAGGAGGAGGCGGCTTAGACTTTGGTGCTTCCTTAAAGGTCTCAGACGCCGTCTCATACATCCTTCCGTCTCTTTGATCTTCGTCTTCTTCTCTACGTACTGCCGTGTTAGTTGGAAAGCTCTGCAGCTTTTGCCCAGACAGTGTAGCTCCATTTAGTGAGGTTTTCTCGTCACAAGCGCCTGAGCCCTCATCCTTTGTTTCATCCTTGGATCGCTCTTCCTCCTCTACGTTTCGACTGACTTTAGTCAGTATGCGCTGAAGGAGGCGCAACCTCCGCTGATGGTTCTCTCTCATTCTTTCTTCTCTTTCCTCCATCATCTGTCTACGTCGCCGCATCTCGTTGTTTAGCAGGGCGAAGCCTATAGCAACCCTTTGAGGCTGTTTGCTCTGCTTCTCTGGTACAGCTGAAGGAAAAGACGGCAATAGAACTGATCCGATGGTTTGAGAGGATTGTAGCAGCTGTGTCTTGGCAACGGTACCATCGCCATCATCGAGCCAGGACGAGTGGACGTCCGGCTTGTGCTCCTGCTCTTCTGCTCTCGGCTTCACCTCTTCATTGGGATAAGTTGGCTTGATGGACACTGTTAGATGAGCCGCCTGTCCGCCAGGTTCTAAAGGTTTCTCGGCTTCTGGAGCTCCAAGATCCTGCCTTGCTAAAGTTTCCAACATTCCCTCCGTAGCGTCCAGCTCTGAGACTTGTCGAGGCTCAATGGGAGGCTCCAGTGGCACCATAGCTGCTGAGTTATAGAGAATTCCCTTCGGGTCTCTTCTGCTAGCTGAGGCTGGTCTTTTCTTCGGTGTTAGAGCAAGGCTGTGATCGTGCAGGCGTTTGGCAGTCTCCTGGAAGCTGCTATGGACCTCCTGGTGCAGTTGTCTCAGCTTATCTTCCACTGAGAGTTGCAATACCTTCTCAGGCTCTTCTGCCACTGCCACAAACTGTGACGACGGCTCAGGGTGCTGCCTGACCTCCCTTGGTGGGTCTACTTTTGCCGTTGAAGCCTTGGCTGGACTCGGACTCTCGTTTACTTTGATCTTGTTCCTCGGTAAGGTCTCTTCGTGGCTAGATGGCAGTTCATCGCTTAAGAGTGAACCCGCCTCTGAGCCTTTCTCTCTTTGTTCCATCTCAGTCGTCCCTATCATGGACTGGCGATGGATGGAAAGAATCGAAGGCTCTGTCTGAGATCTCTGGAAACCTAAAGCAGTCGGAATGCTGCCGAACGTTGACCATCTCTTTCTTCTCCGACCAGTGCTAAGGGGAGCTGGGATCAGTGTTTCTTGCTGAGTACCGGCAGCGAGGGCTCTACCCGCAGTCTTGGCACCTTCCACAACGTCCGCAGTCGTAAGCTGTGCAAGATTCAGCAAAGGCACAGGCCGACCGAAGGGCTGGAGGGCAGGAGAAGGATTGGCAGGCAACAGGACTGTTCCTCTCTCTTGATGTGCACCCACAGCCCCTGTCAAGGTGAAGGATTGGTTACTCTGGTCTGAAGACACTGTGCCCTTGAGGATGGACTCGATCTGAGGGCTGAGCTTCGAATATGACCGCCTGAAGTTCTGGAGTAGCATTTGACCCTTGGACAGTCGGAGAGGTTCCTCCCGGACAGTGGAGGATACAGTGTGCCCTGGCTCAAGATCGGGCTCTATTGTTTGAGTTAGCTTTGGCTCGGTATTGTCCTCTGCGTAGCTCTTACTAGGTCTCGTCTCTGGTCTCTGTTCATCCCTGGTAGGAGCCGCAGCTTCAAGCGGCTCACTAGGCGGTGCTATCGCAAGTGAGGTGACATCGGTCGCTTTAGGAGTTTCTGGAAGTATGGAGGGATTGACCCGTGCCGAACTAACATGAGGCACTGTGGCCGGGTTTTCTACTTCAGGACTGGCGGAAGGTTCTCGCGCCTCTTTAAGGTCTATTCTTGGCGTCAGAAGCGTCTTTTCTGCGGTACCTGAGGCAGATGATCCACTACTGCCAACAAGCCGACCTAGATCATCCTTTAGCGGTGAGTCCCGTCTAGTAACCGTCCAGATTGTATATTCGGAGTTCTGAGGTACATTGTCAGCAATGTACGCTGCGACTTCCCCTACTCCCGAACACAGGCAGAAGAGTGGGCCTGAGGCCTTCGTATGTCGCCTCTCTGAAGGGTCAAAGATCACCAAGCTCTCGAAGGCCTGCTTAGGAAACCAGATCGCGAAGTGCTGAACGCCGTCTGAGAAGATAGCCACCGCTTCGTTGTCGGCAAGCCGCCGTTTGAGACCTGATAAAGAGTTGTCTAGATCGCTTACATCTTGAAGAACACTTCCAAGGTCCCAAGATGGATTCAGGACGATGGCGCGCTTGCTATAGTCTCCAACCTGCTGAAGAACATCCCGCACCGAGAAGTCATCTTCCGGAGAGCTGTCGTTGCGATGGAGAAGCTTGGTAGCATTTTTGCAGCCAGTTTCAATGATCTGAGGAACATGGGGAGATGCCCAGAAAGTGAATTGTAAGAGAAGGTCGGCAGCGTGAGAATCCCTTTGCCCTCATTAGAAGTTTATTCCCTCCCCACCTTCGTTTTATCTCTCCCTCTCTTTCTCTCTCTCCCTCTCTCTCTGTCTGTCTCTCTTACTCTTTCTGTATACTTCCGTCTCTCGTGCTCTGTATTGCTTCTCGCTCTCCGTGATAAGATCTGGTTCCTCTTTGATTCTTCTCTGCTATCACCTGGCTGACACCCTCACGGACATGGATACCTTTGACCAACATCCCTAATCCATCTCTATGTCCTAAATCTGGCCCCGGGACCTGTCTTTTGTCCTGGTGTCCTTTCTCATACAACCATCACTTACTTTCTGAATGAAAGAAGGCGTCGCCTTGTGACTGAAGAGCTGCTTCCAGGTTACGCCGCCCGCCAAGAGGCGTATAGCGCAGTCTGTGACTACTGAGAGCGATGTCAAGCCGTACAGAGGCGCTTCTTTGGAGATGCCGGTGTAGCTTTGAATCCCAAGAGTCCCGTGGACTGTTTGGACTGTGCATGGCGACGATGAAATAAACGCTTAGACATCCAAGACAGCTAGATTTGGCGGTCAGAACCTTACCCTGGCTAAGATCATGGTTTCTCATATCCCCCGCGGACTTTTCATCGGCTTAGCCGCACATATATATCGCCCTTCCAACGCCACCAACTCTCATTGGCAGAAAAGAGCGAGAAGTAGAGCCCACTTCGCCTGCTCTCTTACAGGCCACACACTGCTGCCTCCAGTGCTGGCGGTGGGCCTCAGTGCTCGGCGCCTCTTGGAATGAATGAGCCGGCCCTGCTCCAGCACTATTAAGCCTACCTAGGGTATATGAAGGGCATTTCTCAATGAGCAGTCTCTGTAAGGAGCTTCATCAAGCCTGAAGATTGTCGGCTGGAAGTGCACTTTCTGTGACACAAAACTCGTTGTAACCTTTCGAGAAGAGCCGTTACTGGCTGAAAATATGACGGCTAACGGCTAGCAGACTACCTCGCCACTGGGACACTGCAGCTAACAGCGGTCCACACATTTGGAGTGCCAAACACAAGCACCCGGGTCTTTCAAATAGTTCTTCTTCCAAAAAACCCTAGAGCCCTTACACTTACCCTCTCTACCCGGGTCATGAGAGGACTAGGAATACCCGGAACTATTGTCTAGAAAAGTTATGTGTCTCCTGGGCTATGACGGAATCTACTCGAGACACCTAACCCGGGTCTTTGAAGTTGTGGAGGGGTGATGTCAGAGCTTCTGATCGGTCAGATCCTTCCTCTTCCCTCCTCCTCTCTTGATTCCTCTCTTCGTCACCATCCTTTCTGATGAGTTGTGCCGTACTCCAAGGGGAGAACTGGAATGATTCCGATGGTCAATGGCCACTGAGGTCCAGTGCGTGGAGTGATGGTGAGGGAGAGAGAGGGAGAGGGAGAGAGAGAGAGACAGACAGACAGTGAGAGTGAGACAAAGAGAGACAGAGAGAGAGAGAGAGAGACAGAGAGACAGAGACACCAATGGAGAGAGAGAGAGAGAGAGACAGAGACACCAATGGAGAGAGAGAGAGAGAGAGTGAGCAAGAGAGAGAGAGAGACATCAAGAGAGAGAGAGCAACAGAGAGGGAGAGACACCAAGAGAGAGAGACACGAAGAGAGAGAAAGACTGAGAGAGGGAGAATCCGAAAGGGGAGGAAGGGCAAGGGAAGCTCATCAACCAGGAAGTTGAAGGACAGACACGGCGTTTCTTTGAGCCTCGTGGCGCCTCTGGCTGATCTGTCGAGCTATCTACTCGGTGTTTTTACACCTCGTCTTCATCGCGCGCCCATATCTCCATCTGCAAGTGCAAAGGAAGCTTTCCTTCCTTATCCGGAGCTCTACACTCAATAAGAGGACACGCAGCCGCATAAGAAGCGACTGCCATGGAGGACGAAAAGAAAGGTCAACCAGAGGAGCAGGAGGAGGCCCTGCGGAAGGAGATGACGGTCGGCAAGGAGGCTGAGAAAGAAGACGCCACTGAGGAAGGCAAGAAGGAGACCGAGAAAGAAGAGGCCGGTGAAGAAGGCAAAAAGGACAGTACCTCCGCGGCTACCCAGACTCTTCTCAAGAAGCTTGAGGAGGCTGACCAACAAATCTTGCAGGAAGTTTCGGACGCGGAGCCTCTCGTCTTTTCCGTCAATTTAGTTACTCCTTCGGGCTCCACCGTCCGATTGGATCATGTTAGCACCTCGGACACGGTCCTTGGACTCAAGCAGCTCATCGGTGATCTACCTGAGCTTGCCTGCGAGACGTGCTACCGCCTTGACCTCGTTAACGGCTCGGAAATGTAAGTATAGGCCAGGCACCTTCCGTCTACCTGATCTTTATCTAGAGGTCTGCTTTGCATCTTCCTATATTTCTCCTCCCTACCTCCCCTGTCAGAATGCGCCGCTGCTTCCCTTTCTGTTTAACTGCCCTCTGACCGAGTATCTCTTGTGCCGTGCGTCTCAGAGTCACTCTGAACGACTACTCAGAGATCACCGAGTTTCCTGCGCTTAAGGAAGACTGTGAACTGCGCATGGTGAGAGAGATTTATGACGCCAGGAAGGCGAAGCTTCATTTAAAGAGATTTCGAGAAGTTCTTGCGAACCCGCCAGTTCCTCCTCCTCCAGCAGCTAGCCTCACAGAGACCGAAGAAGCAGCAGACGCAGAGCCGGAGAGCAGCTCGACTTCGGATCTACCTCTGCCTCCGGGATCAGGAGAGAGGAAGAAGCACAAGAAGGGAAAGAAGAAGAATGCCAAGAAGGCAGCAGCCGATCAGGAACTAAAACGCGCTCTCGAGGAGCTTCAGTCTCTCGATATTCCTGTCAAAGTGAACCTACTTAAGTTCTATGAGCATGTAAATAACGCAGTGGGCTCCAGCAAAGAAGAAGGATCGGCCTCTAAGAGCAAGGAGGCCGAAAAGGATAGTGTCTGGCTGCCACAATGCCTAAAGTCCATCTGCTTTTCGGGGTTCAACCCTCCTCCTGGGCCGCGGAGGCTACAGGGAGACCTCTTCTACCTGGAAGTAACGCCTTTGGAGGGTCCTGTGCTGCACATCACCGCCTGTCCTCAGGGCTTCTACGTCAACCGTTCCAAGGGAGAGACGTTCTCTGCTCTTCCTGCTGATCAATCTTTCCTTTCTCACTCACTTCTGGAGCTGCTGTCGACTGCCTCTCCTTCTTTCACTTCCCAATATGAGAAGCTTCTGAAGGAGGCAGAGAAGATTGCTTTAGAAGGCAGTCTCCCCATTGAAGCACTGCTAGCTTCAGGGAAGAACGTCGGTGCCAAGCCTCAGTGGAACTACCCTTATAAGAAGAGTCAGAAAGAGCCAGATCATAATTTTGATAAGGTGCGAGCGGAGGAGAGCCTTCTGTACAGCTATGGAATGGAGGAGAAGGGTGTGGTTAGGGACTGGAACGAGGAATATCAGTGCTGCAAAGAGCTTCCTTCCGCCACATTGAAGGAAAGAGTTGCTCGGGCCCGTGTTCTCACCAAGATATACGCTGAGTTTGAAGACGCAGCCCGAGCCGGAGCGGTGGCCATTGTACAAGGCCACATTCCTGCTCTGAACCCCATGGATCCGCCCAAGGCGCATGTCTATGTGTTCAACTCTATCTTTTTCTCTTACGCCGTGGACGGAAGAAATGTCTTTTCTGGAATGGGAGGGGATGAGGCTGCACGGAGTTCTGCTAACCACGACCTCAGGGGAGTGATGCAGGTCAACCTGGCAGGCATACCAGGCTTACACACCTTGCTGACAGCGGTAGTAGACTATTGTGGGCTGAGAGTGGTGGCACAAAGCATCATTCCTGGTATTTTGCAGGGAGAGGCAGCGTCCACCCTCGTCTATGGCTCTGTGGACAATGGAAATACTCTCGCTTCGGATCCTAAGATGCATGAGATGATGTGCCAGCTAGGAAAGGCCCTGGGAATGGTAGAGAGAGAGATCAAGCCTCTTGGAAAGGCACAGAATGAGGAAGAAGGAGAGGCAGAAACCGAGGGGTCTGCAGATGAGAAGCTCGGCGTCAGTATTGGAGGAGGACAAGCTTCAGAGGATCCGCAGAGGATTTGTGGGCCTGTGGATTGCAAGGGTATCAAGGGCTCAGATGGTCGCTTTTACATCCTTGACTTGGTGAGGATCACCCCGCGGGACTACACTTACTACGATTTAGCCATGAAGAGGAGCCAAGTGAAGGAGGACGACACCGAGAAGAAACCAGAAGAAGAGGGAGAGAGCCAGGACAAGAAAGAGAAAGAAACAGCAGGGCTTAACTTCAGCGCCGTGGATGATCCCACGGTCCTCCTCCGACCGGAGTTGGTTCAGCTCTACCTAAAATGGAGTCAACACCGCAAGAGAGCAGCCAAGGAGGGCAAGAAGGGAGAGAATGGAAGCGCCTCGACGGAAAAGGCCTCGGCGGACGCGGAAGAGTCAGGTTCTGGGAACAAGGAAGAGGAGCAGACGCCAAGTCTAGAAAAGCAGGAAAAAGCGGAGGACAAGCAGGATGAAGCTCTTGATGCCACTCCTCTCAACGTGAATGTCTTCATGCCTTATGCATGCTCCACGGATGCTGAGGAGGCTGCTCAGGACATCGAGAACGCCAAGGAGGCAGCGGTGTATCTGCAAAAGGTGGGTATCTATCTCGGGACTTTGTCTGATGCATCTTCCTACTCGGTGCGCAGTATGGCCATTATCCTAGTCCTAGCCCCATTCTTCTTCAACTCCGTGACCTAGGCTGAACCAGCGACACTCATTCTCTGCCTCCTCTGACATCCTCTCTCTCTCTCTCTCTCTCTCTCTCTCTCTCTCTCTCTCTCTCTCTTTTGTCATCGTCCTTTGCCCTTCCTCTCCCTGCTCGCAATCTCGGTTCCTTCTCTTTCTGTCGGCATAGGTGGTCATTCCAAGCTTTCTTTCGGACCTTGTGCGGGGCACAGTGAATGTTAGCGATGGACTCACTCTGACTGAGGCACTGCACTCCGTCGGCATTAACGCACGCTACTTGGGCCGCCTTGCCGCTCTTCTGACCGAGCTAGAGAAAGAACTCTCTCCTCCTCAGTTTCTCCTTGAGCTCTTGGAGACAGAGATGGTTGCTAGAGCGGCGAAGAGGCTGTTAAGGGACTTTTTGTCTGAGGAGAGTGCCCGGCTTGCCCCTGGCTCCATAATCCTATCTCTCTTAAACAGCCTGTTGGGGTCTCCTGCTGCTGAAAAGACTGAGCCTACGGGAAAGACGGGGACTAAGAATAAGCAGCAGAAAGCGAAAGAGAGTGGAAACTCCGGTGCTTCCGCCCCACCCTCTGATGTCCTGAACAGGACCACTCTATGGGGGAAAGTCAAGCAGGAAGTACAGAGTCACTTTGGCTACAATCTCCGCTTGTGGGGCTCAACAGCGGGCTCGGATCGATGTGATGCTCTGCCACTTCTGAGGCGGTTCTGCCTCGTGACAGGTGTGCAGGTTCTTGCAAAAGAATACGACTTCACTTCTTCGTCTCCGTTCTCCCTTGAAGACGTCTATGATCTTCTCCCCGTTGTGAAGTCTAGTCAGCCCAAGCAGCCCCTGAAGGATGCTGCAGCCATCTTAGAGAGGGCTCGCCTCTATCTGGCAGCAGGTCAAGCTCCTAAGGCCTACCAACTGGCACAAGAGAGTGCCCTTCTTCTCTTCCAAGTCACCGGTCCGGTCCATCAGGAGCTAGCCTATACCTCTGTCTTGCTTGCTATGGCAGCCTACGAGGCTCAGGACCCTCTTGGTGCCTTTTCTCAGCAGCAAAGGGCACTCTCTCTCTTCTCGCAGCTAGACGGTCTAGACCATCCTCACACGGCGCATGCACACGCTACAATGGCCCTTTACTGCCAGGCAGTAGGTGATGGACCCTTGGCTATTCGTCACACACGGCGAGCTATCTACTTGTTAGAACTTGTGGGAGGAGAGCGAGGAAGAGAGGTCATGGTGCTCTATCATAAGCTGGGACAGCTTTACCACGAGATGGGCCTGGTGAATGGTGCTCTTAAGAGCTTCGGAGAGAGTCTTAGGCGCTGCACTGACGATCATCTCCATATCGCTGCTGTCCTGCACTCTCTGGCGCTCGTTTATTCATCGGTTGGCGCCTACAGGGAGGCGATGAAGTTTGAAAAGAAGGCCTTCGCACTGTTCAAGGAGCTCCTTGGGGAGAATGACTATAGGACTAAGGACTGCGCCCTCCTCCTCGCCGTCTTCACTGAGAGGGCAGTGGAAGGTGCCAAGCTGGACAAGCAGCAGGAGGCAGCGGCGGCATCTGATGCGGCTGCAGCTGACCTAGTAGCTTCAGAACTGCTGAGGCTAGAGGAAGAGAAGGCAGGAAAGAAGAAGAAGAAGCAGAAGGGCAAGAAGTAAAGGATGACCAAGAAAGTTCCCATAGGGAATAGCAGGAGTCGTTCCTCTATTAGAGACGACAGAAGTAACTTCTACGTTGCTTATCCCCTCCGTCTTGGGCCTGAACGGCTCCATAGTTTCAGAGTGACAAATGCCTTCATGATTCAAGCGAGGGAGGACAGGGGACGGTGCACGGGGTTGCCTACTAGCGTCTTAAGCCATAATCATAGGGTTAGCTCTGTAGACATTCAAAAGATCATTGGGACCGAAGAAACTCTTTGTGCCTCCCTCGCATTAACAATCTTTCACCGACACTTAGGCTGTGCAGAATAAATAGAAGGACACTCACAGCCTGCCCTAGCTTTCACTGCTGTTATACAACGTCCCATACCCTTCCTCTTGACCTATTCTCTCGCGCCTAACAGGAGCTGACTTTCTCAAGGCATCCGATCGAAGGGCTCTGTGTCCTTGTAGCAGTGTTCGAACACTGCAGCTACAAAGTCCTCGGCCTGATTATTGAAAGTAAGTGAGGATCTCTTGATGCACCAAAGAGGGGGATGGGCCACAAGGTAGGCCCTGCAGGAAATAACAGAAAGAAAAGGATCGAGCTTAACAGCGTGGAGACGTGGCGTGCGTACCTTCTCACGGCAATGCGGGAGGCCTTCCAGAGACAATCGAGCACGACGTTTGACGCAAACCTGTCCCCAGACGGTGTTCAAATGGCGGTTGGAGGTCGGTTGAGGGAGGAACGAAGAGTGCATAGAGTAAGAAGGGATTCACCCTGTGTCTTAGATGAGGAGCGGGGAGACGTCACCTGGTGCTGCTTCATGACCGCAAAGTTCCTCCGGTTTATCTCCACCCAAAAGTCGCAATCTCCACTTAGAGCAGCAGCTCTCACCTACTTAGGATACTTTATGAGACGCTTCTGCTGTTTCTATCTGCCTCTCTTCTCTGTAATCCTCTTTCTCTTTCACTCATCTCTATCTCTATCTCTGTCTCTGTCTCTCTCTCTCTCTCTCTCTCTTTCTCCCTCTCTCTGTGTCTCCCTCTCTCTCTCCCCGTCTCTCTAGATGTAGATATATCTTTGATCAATCTTCTTCTGACCTCGCTACAAGCCAGGTGAAGGCAGTTGTCTGGCTTCATGTGTGCTCTACACCGGTCAAACGCGTGGATGAGCTCGTGGGTGATGGTACGGTCCACATGCGACTGTTTCACCATGTGGTTCGCGCAGAGTACAACCTGCCCACCCCAGAAGACGAGAGAGACAATAATCAAAAGGAAGCACGGCACAGGTTGAGGGAGAGGACAGGTGAGAAAGAGAAGAAAGAAGAGAGCTGATGCAAGAAATTATAAGAGAAGGAAGAGCCTGGTCAGGACAGCATGGGCAGAGGGTCACTGGAGATAAGAAGGATGGAAGCCGGAGACGAAGAGAGTCAAGAGGCACTGATTAAGAGAGAGAGGTAGTGCGCAGCCCGCATCTGAGAGTAGAGGCACTCATAGCCTTGATAACGTCAAAGGAAGAGCGGAGCAGAAGGCGCCAGTACGCACGTAAGGCTTGCCGTCCTCGTCCATCTGGAACCCTCCGAGGATGGGACCGTCACAGTGAACTGCCTTGAACACCCGCGGATGGAGCTCACACCCCATCCCTTCAATCTTTTCCATCATGAACTTCACCATTGGAGCTGCAGGTAGGAGGACAGAGATTAGCTCAAAGGAGAAGATGGCAGGAAAGGCAAGCCACGTTAGAGTGTGGAATAGACTGATAGCTAATGCGACGAAGGGACAACGGAGCGAGGCCGAGAAAAGCGCTTGGTATACATTGGTACAGACAGGTCCGGGACATTCAGGAGAAGAGATGCGAGAGCCCAGGAGTGGTGCAGTGAGAGCCCTTGGAGCCAAAGGAAGAGTGGGGCGCTTGAGCGATGCAGAGAAGGTTTTAGCGGGTTCCGTACATCTCCGGATGGCATGATGAACTTTTTTATAGCATTTCTCAATCTCCTCCTGGTGCTCCGGAGGCGCCGTCTCCTCTGTGGACTCGACAGCCCGCTTCAGATCATCCATGGCTCGGGATCTCTCTTAACACCTGCTCGCTCCTCTCCCCTGCGCGCCACCGTCGCTTTGACCTGGCTCTCAGTCCAGAGATCTGCTAGCGCGTGTGGCTCTGTAGCCGAGTACCTCGTCTCTGTCTGCGCTTGAGCCGGGATGTTGGGCGTCTCTAATGAAGCTGCAGAAACAGCGGCGACGACCAGAAAAGAAAAAATCTCTGGATGGTGGTGACGGCGTAGTAATACGCGGCTGGTCATCGGATCCCATAACCTGAGAGCCGGTGGTCAATGGAAAGTAGTAATACTGTTGGAGCTCGGGTATGGGGCTCTGCCATCATCAGAGCTCCAAGGATCTGGAGAAATCTTTGTCCTTTGACCTGTCTCCAGTCATCAAAAAGTCACCCTTGCGGAGCGCTCTCTCTCACGGCTCAGCCTCTCTCTATGCTTGTCTAAGAGCTCCTCTATCTAGAAGTCTTCGGCTACAACGCAGAGTCCCAGCCTCTAAGCGAGTGATAAGCTCTTTCTGTCTCAGTGCTGCTTTGCCTTCTAGCTGATCAACAATGTCCTCAACGAAGATGGTGGCAAGAGATGAAGAGCTGGAGGTGGAAGTGCGGAGAGAAGATCAAGATAAGATTAATGAGTTCGGAAGGCTGAACTTTCGGAAGCACGAGCTCAAAGCTGACATCCAAAGACTAAAGGTGAGAACCATCTCTCTCTCTCTCTCTCTCTCTCTCTCTCTGACTGTCTCTCTGTGTCTCTCTTTCATCCTCTCTCTGTCTCTTTCGCCATATCTGTCTCTCTCTCTCTCTGTTGAGCTCGTTCACCACTTGCGGAGTATTAGCTCACCGATAAATACCTCTAGGAAAAGCTGGAGCGGCTCGATGACGCCTCAACGGAGCTGATGATGGCTGAAGGCGAGCCCGTCCAGTAGGTCCCTGGCCTCGGAACGAACCCCTTTCTCCATTTCCCTCACACTTCTACTCGCTAGGCTGTACATCGGCGACTGCTTTGTGCAGACAGAAGAAGAGTACGCCACAGATTACTTAGAGAAAGAGCAGGAGGTGAGTTCATTGAAGAAGATATGGTTGATCTCTTTATTCCTCGCCGCTACCTTATTCTCATGGACTCTCTCTTGAACCTTAGAAACTCCAGACAGAGCAGTCAGATTTATCCGCAGAGCTAGAGCGCGTACTGGCTCGACAGCAGGTAGGGGGAAGATAGAAACGCTTGAGGGTGCTCTGATCTACTCCCCATCCTTTTCTCTCTTCTCTCCCCTCTCTCTTTGGCAGATCATATCTCAACTATCACTAGTCTCCACTTGGCTCGCGTGTCTCTCTCGTGTCTGTCATCGGTAACAATCTCCATATAGGAGCTTAAGAAAACGTTGTATGGACGCTTCGGGAAGAGCATCAACCTCGAGGACGAGTGATCTTCTTCGTGGAAACGAAGACACACACACCATCGTCCTCCCTCTACCTGACCTGAGGCGACCTTGACCTTATCGTCGAGCTTGTCGAAGAGTGTATCAAGATTGGATGGGCAACTTGTAGATGGCCAACCGATAACCGGCAGAGGCTGTAGAGAGTTAGTTCATGCCTCGGATATGGCCTGAGTGAACATAGAACTGCCACTGCTCCCAGCTCGTGCCAGAACCTGCTGCTACGGCGTACTTCTAAGGTCCTCACATAGAGGACCAGCAAGAGATGAGCCTTAACCGATGATTGGCTGACTTGATGACATCGAAGTGCTTCTTCATCTCTGCCGTTCTCCTCTCATGTCCTTCTCTCGGTGGCCTCTTGCTCCCCTCCCTCGCCTGCGCTGCCTCGCACAGCTAGGAGCGTTAAAGTCGAGAAGAACGGACTCCTCTAGCCTTCCGGTGTATGTTATGGTCGACTTTTCTTCATGATGTAGACAAAGGTGGGCCCACCCGTCTGCGGGTCAGAAGGATCAGAAAGAATCTCTGTCGCCTCGATGGAGGTAAACTTCGCCCACTTTAGATAGCTGCTGGACAGCTTGTAGCTGAGCGTAGATATCAGGATTAGCAGTCCTACCAGCGGATCGATGGATGAGGTGTTGGTCAGGAGGGCAAAAGGACATAGCAAGGAAAAGGCCGACTGCTTGTATAAGTGGCAGTAAAGAAGAGATTGATTGGCATGGACAAAGCTAAATTGTCTTGAACTGCAAGAGAGTCCAAGGGAACGTACCTCCTTTGACCAAAACTCTGTGATACTCTTTGACGGCTCGTCGAGCGTGATCTTCCCCGGCATGAGGGTCGCAGGCGATGGAGTCGAGGCAGCCCTTGTCCACCACCACGTCAAACGACTCATTCGGAAACGTCAGTTCCATGGCATCCATAAGGACATACTCCATGCCACGCTGAGAAAGAAGCATGAGGCCATAAGAAAATTTGAACAGAAACCACGAGACTTAGCGAGAAGAAACGAGTAGCTGCTGTCAATCAAAGTTTGTTGTGAGTGTGTTAGGGAAGAAGAGGGTGAGAGGCGAGCACCCATAAAATTAGTAGAAGACAAGCTGAGTCACGTACAACTCTCGCTTTGTTGAGCCTCCTAATGAGCGTCCTCGAGCTGTCAATATTGGTGATGGATCGGACACCGTGTCGCATGAGGCATTTGGCCAGTGCTGGACCACGGGGCACGACGTTCATGTAGGGTGAGATCGTAGTAGAACATGGTCCAAGGTAGCGAGAGAGATTGGTCGACAGTAAGAAAAAGAAAAGGAGAGAGGTGGGGCGCGGAAAGAGAGAGCGCGTGTGTGACTTAAGTGACGTGGGCTTCTCGGCTAATGATAAGCAATGCTGGCTACCTGATGTCCCACAGCCCACGTGAAGGATACGATCGCCTGAGCGGAGGTAGGACCTAAAGATGGGCCGAAGAGCCTCATAGGCAATGTACCAATCATACTCCGAGGCGTCTCTGAACGTGAAGAAGGTAAGGGCAACGTCAAGAAAACCCGTAGCGAAACTCTGCCTACTTTGTATAGAGCTTCTCCCAATAAGCCTACGTACGTCCCAAGACGGAAACGTCAGTCGTGCATACGGACAAGTGCGACGCTTCGCGGTACCTTTGAGTAGTAAGAAGCTTCTTTGCTGTCTCTTGATGGACCAACACTGGCCCTGCGACGACTCTCATCGTCGCTGTCATCCTCACTAATGTCAGAATCAAACAGCATATCCAAGGCCCTGGGCTTGAAGAGTAGGCTGATGATAACAGAGAGACCTAGTAGGCTAATGGAGCACAGCATGACGAAGACCACTGACGAGAGTTCCCTGGATGCCATCAGATGATGCAAGTCAAAATATCCTGTGTTTCTCAGTTCCATCGTTGATACAGTCATCATGGGCTCGCGGAGTAGCCAAGCGATGCCAAAGCGATCAGGGACCGAGGCACCTCGATCCTCGCTGTACCATTTGCTGCGGGCAGTACTTTTTCCTAGGAAAAACTGTGAGCTCTTAGCACTCCGGTAAGCGCAATGAGTACTCTCCTGGGGACTGAGGCGATATATATATATATATGCAGCTTCAGACCTGTACAGGTCGATGACTGGCTGCCTGAGACAGATCTGCAGACATCTGCGGAGCATCATCGTGAGCTCCGATGAGCTCTGAGTGAGTGTCGAAGGCCGAAGTTCTGCAGTTCTCCAGCAGCTTGAAGCTTCACCTTGAGCTTCACACATCGCTGATAACCGAACATAGCCAGATACAGATTATCTTTCAGTGATCCTCAGGACAATCAAAGATCGGACTTTCATTTCCTTTCTCGGGAAACCTTGAGGCGTTTAACGGACTGAAAAATTGAAGGAAACGCAGTGCATAATGTCAGTGGAGAAAGTTCTTTGAAAGATTGCTTCAATGAATCTTTCGATATCTTGGACTGCAACATGTGCTGAGTGTGTTTGTCTCTGTAAACTATGCGGTGAAGCGACACTGGGTTTGACGCGGGCCTTTGCCTTTGTGTTTCTACTGCAGCAAACTAACTTCCGCACTGTCGGCGTCGGTCAGGGTGGCACTTTGAAGATCTGCAGACAGAGTTCGCCTTGCAGAGCGATCTTCATATCAACGTCTGAGCCGCCGCTAACAGACAGGGCTAGCCGAAGGGCACACGATAAAGCCGAGGGGAACTTGGTACTCTGTAGAACACCTAAGATCTACCAGTCTTCGCTAAGCTCTTGATACAGGGCGGCTATCATGGCGCACCACCATGCAGATCTTGCTGCAGATCTCCAGGCATTCAAGCTCCATCAGAAGGCTGTGGTCAGAGATTATTACGTTGAGCCAAGACTAGGTACGACTTGTAGTCTGTGTGGATGCCTCTAAGCCAGCTGACTATTTCTTCAAGATTATCGTACTATCAGTGGCGTGAATGGGCCCCTGGTGATTGTAGAGAATGTCAAGGTAAGGATTGCCACTCCGAAAAATAAGGCCATATGAAGACAACGGCTGTGCTGATTCAGCTCCTTTCCAGCTCCCAAAATACAATGAGATCGTGAATCTTACGCTTGCAAATGGTGAGACTCGGCAAGGACAAGTGTTGGAGGTGCAAGGCTCCCGAGCCGTCGTGCAGGTAACATCGAGCTCATCCTCAATGCACAGCACCCAAAGGACCAGCCTGACTGAGCCTCTGCAAAGGTCTTTGAAGGCACAGACGGGATTGATAATAGGCATACCCATTGTGAGTTTACCGGCGATGTCTTGCGGATGCCTATCTCCGAAGAGATGCTTGGCAGAGCCTTCAATGGTTCAGGGAAGGCTATCGACGGCGCACCACCGGTGTTAGCGGAGGAGTATCTTGATATTCAGGGTAAAACTTTTCCACTTCTTTAGCGTCGGTTCTCCTCTCGGCATCTGAGCAGCTTGCTTGCACAGGCCAACCTATCAACCCCTCGTGCCGTGATTATCCCAAGGCTATGATTCAGACGGGTATCTCCGGTATCGACGTGATGAACTCCATTGCCAGGGGGCAAAAGATTCCTCTTTTCTCTGCAGCTGGTCTCCCGCACAATGAAGTACGTTTTTTCGTAAAGGGCACCCTTGATCTCCTCTTAAATGCACCGCTTGTATAGGCGCGAGTACCGACATCGAGGCTCATGTCTCTTTCTTCTCTAACCTATGATTCCCTTGTGTTCTAACCGATCGCCCCGTAGATTGCTGCACAAATTGTGCGTCAGGCGGGGTTGGTGAAGAAGAAGGACGTCATTGACGGTAGTGACGAGAACTTTGCCATTGTCTTCGGTGCTATGGGTGTTAATATGGAGACGGCACGTTTCTTCCGCAACGACTTCGAGGAGAGTGGCGCCATCCAGCGGACAGCCCTTTTCATGAACTTGGCGAATGATCCTACCATTGAGCGCATTATCACACCCCGTCTAGCTCTCACGACTGCTGAGTACTTAGCCTACGAGAGGGACTTGCATGTGCTGGTTATCTTGACAGATATGAGTTCCTATGCCGATGCTCTGAGAGAAGTATCTGCTGCAAGAGAAGAAGTGCCAGGCCGAAGAGGCTATCCTGGTTATATGTACACAGATCTCTCCACAATTTATGAGAGAGCGGGACGAGTGATGGGGCGCAACGGGTCAATCACGCAGCTGCCCATCCTCACCATGCCAAACGACGATATCACACATCCAATCCCAGATTTGACTGGGTACATCACGGAGGGACAGATCTATGTAGACAGACAGCTGCACAACCGTCAGATCTTCCCACCAATCAATGTGTTGCCGTCTCTGTCTCGTCTGATGAAGTCCGCCATTGGTGAGGGGATGACCCGAGATGATCATGGCGCTGTCTCCAACCAACTGGTAAGGCTTTCAGTAGGTAGCGTCGAACTGGACGGTAGACGTCCTTTGGAGCCAGTATGATAGCTGACGCTCTTCCTTTATTTTTCTTTATTCTCTCCATCTCTCTATCGGCTAACGTATCGCTGATGCCATAGTATGCGAGTTATGCTACCGGAAAGGACGTCTTGGCTATGAAGGCGGTCGTGGGAGAGGAGGCTCTTTCTCTGGAAGACCACCTGTATCTGAAGTTCACAGAGAAGTTCGAGAGCAAGTTCATTGCTCAAGGTACCCTCCCATCTCTGTTTTAAAGACTGGTAGTGTAGGCTGCCAATCTATGAGCGTGTGCCGGCGACGATAAGCGAGGGAGGTGTGTCTTGATGGAAGGAGAAAGTGAGCAAATAGAGCTTTGGTCACGCCACGAGGGGAAGGGCGGATGGCAGTTCCCCACTTTGTTCCTTCTCGACGACGCACGGCGCCCGCACTCTTTTTTTGGCAAGCGGTCAGTCCAAGGCTCACTGTATATTTCTTATCTCTGTCGCCCCGTTCTTCTCTCTCTTCTCTGTGTCCTAGGTCCTTATGAGTCTAGGGATATTTTCGAATCCCTGGACCTTGCGTGGTCTCTCTTCCGTGCCTTCCCTAGAGAACTCCTCAAGAAGATTCCAAAGGAGCAGCTGGACAAGTACTATGCCAGGAGGTCCAAGGGTGAAGAAGAGGTGGATGCCGAGAAGGAGTAAGTAAGCGGTCAGTTATAAGGTAAAAAGGAGGAAAAAGACGGTAGAGAAGGCTAAAAGAGAGGAAGCTCGTACTCTCACTTTCTCAGTGGTAGGAGAAGCTTTCTTAACAGATTTATAGCAGATTTCCTTTGACTCTGAACCAGCTTAGGGTGAACAAGTCTTCACTCTCTCCTCGATGGCCATGGGTGCTCTCCTTTCTATCTGCTCTTTCCTTATTCCTTTCTGTTGCTGTGATTCTCCTATACTCAAGCGCTTCTTGGTCTACCAGTCCTCGTCAAGCACCTCCAGCCTATCGCAAAACTTCTTCACTTCGTCCTGAAGCCGCGAGACGAGCTCTTGTGACAGTGCTGAGGATTCTGATCGAATGGTAGATGGCATTCGGGCCAAAGAGAGAGAGCGTGGCAAAAGGGGAGAAGGGGGAAAAGACATGTCGATGAGGCAGGGGAGATTGCAATAGAAGCTATCGTTAGATGACCGTGGCACCAGGCAGGCGGGAGGTTATCTGAATACAAGGAAAGAGACAATCTAGACTCCAACCTTCTGGATGGCTGTTCACTCAATGATGGGAAGACATAAGCAATATCAGGCTGTGTATCAGTAGCAGACAGGGACGTAAACCTTGCTTTCCATTCAGCACCATCAAGATTATCCATCGAGGGACAAGGCTCTTGAGAGACGAGTCTGTCTTTACGTCTTACCTTCAATCTCTCTCAGAGTATTGGGGGCGTGCACCTGAAGATGCTCTACCAGCGCCGTGTACGTATCGGCCAGGCCCTTTGGATCTTTGGGAAAGAACTTGAGGAAATCCGAGGTCACCAGGACTAGAGCAAGTAGAGAGTCCAGACGTTTGAACGACGAAGAAACGTCCTGCACAGGTAAAAGTCGTGAGCCATAAGCGAGAAGCGCCATGTGGAGAGTGCGAGGGAGGACGGAAGGCAGACGCTTCCTCTATTGAAAGGTTCAAAAGAGCAATGAACAGGATCGGACATTGGTAGGAGAGTACCACATAGAGGAGAGAAGACAGCGGTGTGCAAATGCTATTCCGGAAGCGTAAGGAGTCCTGGACATGACCAGAGGTTGCCTTATAGAGGAAGCTTTGAGCTTGGAGAAGCTGAGCGAGGGGAAAAGAAGTCTCCGGCACCTCTGAGTACAGCATTTGGATCTTGGATCTATCACTTAGCGCCTCAATCACGTCAAGCTCAGGCCGCAGACCAAAATCTTTAGCGACCTCTGCGCTCGTGGCAAGCTGATTGTACTGAGAGAGGAGCCCTCGCATGACCTAGAAAGAGCACAGTTTGAGATACACAAGGAGGGAGAATGAGATAGAGGCAAAAGATGAGAACGGGAGGCTCGTAAAGGCTGACGAAAGGACAGAGAGCCCAATTATTCTTGCTGACGGAGTGCCAGACACAGGAGAGCGGCGGAGACCAACAGGGAATCGCCAACGAGACAAACACCGACAGCCTGTTACATCGTCTAGGACAGAGTGAGACAAAAGGAACGCGATGGCCTACCTGCACTAAGGAGGCTAAAGCTGGGTCTTGATAGGGCGCGGGACGCAGAGAAGCACCGGGTGCTAGACAGTTAATGGCCGGGAACGTCTATCCGGTTGTCGATGTGAGAGAATCTCAGGGGAAGAGAAAAGGACTACGGAACTGGTTGACTTCAATATGAAAAAGAGATATAGATGCGGTGCAGACGCTTGAAGAGTACTAGAAGAGAGGATGGAAACTGAGAGTAGCTTCATTGGCGCTCACCTTCTCTCTGACAAGGTTAGCGTCCAGCAGGACATGGCTGTCATGCATTGAGGCGATTATCTCGGGGGTCCCTACGGCCAACGCACAGCAGATTAGAGGCACTCTTCATCCCATAACTTCCAAGGAGAAGCGCCGGACTGAGACGCCGCGTCCCAAACTGGATGGCTGAGAAAGGTCGCAATGTAAACAAGCACAGGCTCTCTCGCTCATAGATCAAATAAGAGAGGAAAGGAGAGAGATGTCGAAGCACGGAGGGGGGGGGGGGCACGCGGTCGTATACCAAGAAGCCATATGGGACGTAGAGAGACAGTGTATAGATAGCAAGGACGGGCCAATGCGCCGATTAAGCTTGACACGGTCAGTACATTTCGTAGGTCTTACCGCCTGTAGTGCTTCCTTCCCCGCGTTGCAGATTGCAAAGAGAGAGGACAGTAATAGAACCGCCGCCACTGGCAGGTGACAACGCTCCTGCACGCTCTAGTAGTGGACCATGAACAGACACTCCTCTACGGTTGTACAGGGGCAGAAGCATCGCGCGTGCTAGCTCCTCATACGCCTGACAAACAGGCGGATGGAATGAGGAGTCCGAACAGTAGACGAGGACAATCGCAGCATTTGATCGAATGCCAGAGCGTTATTTGGACTCCTTCTCACTAAGACTTACCGCTGCATGCATGCCGAGGTCATCGAACACCACAAAAGCGTCCTCTCCCCGATCTCGGAAGTGCTCTGCTAGAGAACAGCCCGCCAAGGGGGCGAGGTAGCGAAGAGAGGCAGGGTCATCGCTGCAGGCGGCAATCACTGAGCAGTGAGCCAGCGCTCCCCGAGCCTTCAGGGCTGCGACAATCTTCTGTAGGCCGAGCCTGAAAGAGGAAAAAAATGAAAGGAGAAGTGAGCAGACCTCCATTATCGGTCGTGATACGGAGCTTAAGAAACACGACTCAATAATAGTAGAGCAAAAAGGCGGCTGACAGGAGAGAGACAGAGACCAGCATGAGAACCTGCTTTGGCCAACGTAGACGTAGACGCAGTGCATGCGAGAAGCATTAGTCTCTCTCTGCTCACAAAGGTTTGAGATGATGTCAACCGCCAGAGATGATTTTCCTGTGCCCCTGCAACAACATGAAAGATTAGAGAAAGAAAGGCTAAACAGAGGATGAATGGGGGATTGGGGAGAGGCAAGACCAGACACAAATGAGGAAGCGATAAAGCGGCCATTCGAAGGCAATATAAGAGATATAAAGAGGTTTCTAAGGGTTTCCACTTACTGCTCACCGAGAACCGCTACTCTGCTGCCATAAGCGAGCGGATGGAAGACATCGATGATCTTAACTCCAGTGACTAGTCGCCGGGTCAGTCTGTCCCGAGCCAGCAGTCGAGGAACAGGCCCAAAGACAGAGGAATCCTAATTTATGTGGAGGATGAAGGTTGAGGGATAAGGAACTAAGAGAATCTCTTTACTTTGTCACGCTCCTTCTACTTTTTAGGTGACGACTTGTCTCCAAGCGGTCGTTGTATATCTCCCGTGGCCCCTTAGAGATCCTATCCTCTCACCTCTGGGCTGTAGGCCTCGACCTCTCCATCCAACGGTCTTCCCAAGGGGTCAATGACGCGTCCCTCCAATATGGAGCCCACTGGCACGGTGAGAGCCTTTCCAGTCGCCTGAATAAGTGTTCCTCTCTATCGAGTTAGGAAGACCGCAGGTGAGAGTAACAAGAATCACCGAGGTTTTGGGTCGACGCCTTGGAATGGAGGGTAGAGAGGGGAAAGCGAGGATGGCTATGGCTGACACAAAAGGCTGTAGGACATTGAGAAGAGACACATCTTTGCCAGAGAAGAACGATGAAGAGAGTTGGATTTTATCGCTTTGAAGAAAGGGATGGGAACAGGCATTACGTTGCCCAGAAAGAGACTGGACGAAATGGTAAACAGAGAAGAGAGCTGAGGTGTAGACCTTCAGTCCCCGTTCTTTGCCTAGCACAGCTATTGATACTGTTTTCCTGTCCAGACGGAGGATAAATCCGCGTACTGGGGGTGATGTATGAATGATCACTTCCTCTCCCAACTTCGCTGTCTTCAGTCCTAGAGAGTGGCAGGAACCAACAGCATTAGAGCCAGGGCCAGGAGAGGAGCTATGGATTTGATAGGAGAATAAGGGAGCTATCGTGAAGTAAGTGGCGTGCACGCGTGGGCGAGAGAGAGAGAGAAGGAAATAGAGGGGAAAGAAGGAGGGAAGAGAGAGAAAGAGAGAAAGAGAAAGAGAGAGAGAGAGAGGGAGAGAGAGAGAGAGAGAGGAGAGAGAGAGAGAGAGAGAGGGAGAGGAAGGGAGCAGTCTTCCACGGAGAGGGCAGGTGGGAAGTCGTGGTCTTTAGGATCACATTACGAACTTGTGCGATAAGGGCCTCAGACACTTGTGAAGAACTTACCATTGGCTATCACAATGCCTCTAAGAACCTCCAGCAGCTCCCCTTCATCCTCTGAGCGCGGCGTTGCCTGAGTCGTCTTGCTGAGAATTTGCTTAAAGAGTACCTGGGAATCTTCAGAGGGAGAGACTGGCCGGTTGCCTTCCCTCTGGGCAGCTGGCGCAGTGTTATGGAATGCTCGTATTCGCGCGGGTGAGCACTCGGCAGCGGTGACCACCGAGCTGAGGCTCTGAGGTGTAGCACACACAAGGGCCCATTGACTGCAAAGACAAAGGAGGTCGCTCTAAGATCATGGCGAGAATGTTGGAGACTAACCGGAGGGAAGTAAGAGAGAAAGACTTCATATAATGGCCTGTAGGAAGACCAGGACGTGAGCGGTCATACGCCTACCTGCGACGGGCAACGCAATGCGTCGTTGCTGCACTAAGCCGACCTCGGATCAATCTCGCTCTTCTCATATCGTCGTCTTCTGCTTTCCTACAGCTCTACGAGGAGCAGGGTCCCACTATACAGTCTTACACTATGTGGTCCACATGTCAGGGGAATCTCCGTTCTCTGGGTCCCCAGATGGCTCTTGCAATCAACGTGGGATTCAAACAAGGGGCAAATCAGAAGGACCGGTACGGGTGACTCGCGCACCCCCAAGGTAGCTTGGCTCTGATCAATGTGGGTCACTGTGGGTCTACGCGCTCAAGCTGCACTCCCAACGTCGCTGGCCTTTCTGTCGTCTTCGCCCAGATCTAAGCGCTGCTGCTCCTCCTCTTGACCCTGTCCTGTCCTGTTCTGCTGTTGCTCTTGTCTCCTCAGTGACTTTCACTCTTCCTTCAGCAGCCTCAGCAGCGCCAACATCCGCATCTTTCTTTGTGAAGATTATTGGCCACCTCATGGCCGTTAGCGGTAACCATTCAGTACTCCTCCAGGAGAGGATGAACGGCGGCAAAGGGAAAGGTGCTGCAGAGTGTCGGGGATGCTCTTCCGTGTGCCTCCACCGCCTATCTCTATTTACCTCTGTCTCGATATAACATGAAGTGTTTACACTGTATAAGGTAATCTAGTGGCCAATCTGTGTCTCTGTGTTTCTTGTCCCGATTGCCTTCTCGTTTCCATCGCAAGCAGGCCGCCGACTGGAGTGGAGATTTTAACCGCAATGACGGGGCTCTAAAGAGCGTTGAACACGAGCTGCGCGGAGAACATAGGGAACTTTGAAGCTATTCTTAGAGCTTTGCTCACCTGTTGACTAGGAAGGATGAAGAAAAGAATCGCCTTTAGGAAGCTTGGCAGGGACACTGCTCATCGCTGGGCTATGCTCAGGTTGGCGAAACCTCCTCGTGCTTTGTCTGCGGCCCTCTGCTCATCCCTTGCCTTTCACATTCACCACCTGGTCTATTGCGTTCTCCTCATTCTTCCTCTCTTGTTATGTACTTCCTTGGCTGAGCTGGAGCACGTTCCTCAGCCACAACTGGGAGTTCGGCCTATTTACCCGGCAGACAGTCTCATAACGTTGTCCTAACCTCCACCCTCCTGGTCCCCCGTCTGGCGCGTGATCGTAGGACGATGGTAACCCAGCTGATCCAACACGAGAGGATCCGCACCACCACTCCCAAGGCCAAGGAGCTAAGACGGGTGGCAGACCAAATGGTCACGCTGGCCAAGCAAGGTGAGGCCAGTGGCACATTACCAGCGTGGGCGCTTCCTAGTCTTCGTCTGCTTTGGTTCCTGTCGTTTCTTCTCTTCTCTTGTGTCCGGTCGTTACCGAAGAGGATCACCTTGTTCCTAGCTGTGATCCCCATCACTTTTGGTGGTACCTTCCGGCTCTTTACTTCAGCTAACATTTCTTGTTCCCGCCCTGCTGCCGCCCTTCCCCCATAAAGGCGGCCGTCACCACTTTCTAATGGCCAGAGCTGTAGTGCGCGATGCGCCCACCACCAGGAAGCTCTTCGACGTATTTGGCCCTCGCTACAAGTAGGAGGCGCACTCGGTGTATCGTCTCGCTTGCGATCAACTTGCTTCTGCCTTCTGCACAATCCCATTCGACTCCTACTTGGCAGGGGATCTGCCTTCTTTGATACATAGCTGACTTTTGATATGCAGGGAGCGTGAGGGTGGATACACGCGTGTAATAAAGTTGCACAGGCGACGAGGTGACAATGCAGACATGAGTATTATAGAGTTTATTGACAGGTCAGAGGAGATCCTGCTGCTAGATATTGCCTTTTCACAGCCTGCGTACTTCTCTTTTCTCCTTGTGGAAAGCTTTCTGCTCTTTGCGCATCCTTGGTCTGACCCTTAGCGCCTCTCAATGGCTTGTTACATTTAGAACTGGAGAGATCAGGACCCCTCGGCCTCCGCAGCAGCGAGATCTCGGTTTGAAGGACCTCGTAGTTTAAAGGCGTAGGACCGTCGTTCCATTACATTGTAGTCGATACCCTCCGCCTTCTCTATCAACTCTATATCTGGCAGGAATTACGTCTGGCCCCAGTTTGCCCTCTGACATAGCCGTGAGCAAAGTCCCGCTAGCTGCAGTGGACCGCCGACTCCATCAGCTATTCTCATGTGCGTAAAGCCAATCTCCTACAGTCCGCAATGAGAGATGAAGGAGGCCTTAGTACTTCAGGTTCACTTCTAAAATAACCTAATACAATTGAGAGCGATGACGTGGAGCACGGTTCCGTCCCGGTACTTTGACCTCCAATCCCTCTCAAGCTCCTGCCCGACCCGGTCCAGCAACTATACTTTCCGATCTACCTCTATTTCTCCACTGACCTTTATGAGTTCGAGCTTTAGAGGCTCAGGGATGTCGTAAAACTTTAGCACCCGGAACAGAGTGCCAATGATATCTAGTGAAGAGTAGCCTGAGAGGACATACAAAGGCTTAGATGAAGGTAGAAAGGGTGATAGGATACATGTCCACCAGCTTTACCCATCTCGAAGAGCTGTAGAATCTTGTCTGTGGCCACCTTCAGCTGTCCAGTGACGCAGCTCTCTACTATCGTCCGGATCACTACAGGATGGGGCTGGTCGCACACCTGCACCATAAGGTACGAGTATGAAAACACGAGCAATGGCATCGCGATAAGAGCAAGGAGGGACACAATCACACCGACGCAGATGGGAAAAATGCCAAATCTCTAAAAAATGCTCAAGAATGCTCTTCTCCGTGGTGGGGGTAGCTTCAGTCTGTTATGTCACCCTTTGACCGTAGTTCTTAATCTCATGTTCCATCCTGCTCAACCCAAGCGAGTGTCACATCGCTTGCTCCTCCCTCATCCCTCTTTTCTAGTCAGCCTCTCTCAGGGATAGATGTCAGTTACTTGACGGACCTTGAAGACATTCGTATCATTGACAAACTGGAACCCTGCATAAGTGGCCTGGAGGTTGTTGATCGCATTCCTCATGTCGCCCTCAGCCGTGAAGATTAACGCCTCCAAGCCCTGGTCTGTGTATTCGATCTGCAGTCACGATGGTTAGTATGACACCTATTAAGGAAGGGGATGAGGTTACAGACCCATTAAGGCTCAAGACAAGAGAGAGGTGACGGTTTATATTAAGGATGACTGTGCAAGTGTGAGGTTACGGAGGACGATGGGCCTTTCCAACACCTTTTCATTCTTGCAGACATCCAATAACCGAGATAGGATCATCTCATCCTTCAGAAGTGAGTAGCGCAAGATGGCGCATCGACTCTGGGAGGAGAGAGAAGAGGCGTCAGCTCCACGCAAGGCGATTCTTGCTGGTCAATGCAAGAGGAGCAAACAGGAAACAGAGGACATGCCAGGCAGCTGCGAAAACAAGTGCAGGGCTAGATATATGATGGGGAGATGAGGACTTGTCACCCACGCTAGGGCCACAGAAAGGATAGGAAAGAGAGCAGAGACCTGTATGGGTTCGATAATCTTTGTGGAGTTATTGCAGGCTAACGCAAAGCGGGTGGTGCTGGAGAAGAGCTCCATCGTACGTCTCAAAGCTTGCTGCGCCGCTTCTGTCATGCTGTGGGTTGATAATGCGTTGGATAAGAAAGCGTTGTCAGCGCATGTGGTACAGCCAAGGCGAACTAAGGGAGATGGACGAAGAGTGGCCTTAGCGCTGTTTTACCTGTCCGCTTCATCGAGAACGATGATCTTGTGCTTTCCTGGAGGCAGCGTGACCTTCTTCTTCGCAAAGTCTTTGATCTTATTCCTGACTACATCGATTCCCCTGGGACCGCCAAAGATAGATAGCGCGCAGGAGTCAGGTGAGGTAATATAGACTAAAGGAGGAAAGGCTTCGAAGCAGACTGAGTTGTCGGGCCTCAAGGATCTAGATAGGAGAATATCTTTGACTCCCATCTTTGACTCCTTTGATTTAGTGAGGAATAAGCTCACCTGTCATCTGAAGCGTTCAACTCGAGCACAGCATCCTTGAAGGAGTCACCTAGCAGCTCGTGGGCCAAGCATAGGATGCTGGTGGTTTTACCTGTCCCTGGAGGACCCTGCCAGGCTCAGGTAAGAAAGAGCCAATGGACAAGAGGGGGGAAGGGCATGCGTTACCGAGAGGATAATATTGGGCATGTTTCCCTCCTGTGCAATAACTCTGAGCCTTTCAACTGTGTCCTCGTTGCCGACCACATCCTTCAGCTGCAGATGTCAGCAGCAATGAAGAGCAGGATGGGGGAGAGAAGAGGGTTAGATTATATATAAAGCACTTCCAAGATTCACTCAGCGCTGCCCTACCCGCTGTGGTCTATACTTTTCTACCCATGGAGCCTCGTACTCCATCGTAGCTTCGCCCATCAGAGTCATTGTCCTTTCTTTAGACTCGACTCAAGGCCTGCAAGAGGAGCAAGTCAAGGAGACCTTGACCGACGAGGATGCACTATAGCGCTCCGGCGTCTGAGCTCTGAAATGAGCGTGGTCCGCAATAACGATTATTAAAAGGAGGAGGAGGAGGAACGCCAGAGTGACGGAGACCTTACACAGGTTGATGCAGCCTAAAGGCTAGAATGTGTGAGAGTTTTTATGAGTCTCTTTCTGCCAAATCCTCCCCCACCTCTCTCTCTCTCTTTCTCTCTATGTCTCTCTCTCCCCCTCTCTCTCTCCTGTCTCTCCCCCTCCTGTCTCTCTCTCTTCTGTCTCTCTCTCTCCTGTCTCTCTGTCTCTCTCTCTCTGTGTTCGCGCCTTGAACCTTTTGCTTCCCGCCAAATTATTCTCCTTACGAACTCGTCTATTTTAGGACACTGATTCATAATAAGTAGAAATTCAAATTTAGTTATTCCGTATAAATAGTCTATATTTTATAGTCTGGCGGGGTGGGTGGGCCGCCCCGACTGGCGGATGGGCTGGCCGCGCGTGGCATCACGGAGCGCATCGATCATCTTCTCCAGCGCCCAGTCTGGGAGCTCCGGCGTCACAGGCAGGTAGACAATGCTGCGGAGGGCAGGGCCGAGCCGTGAAGGGCCAAGCAGGCGAGCAGAAGAGAAAGAGATAAGGACACGAGCTACCAACACCAAAAAAGAGCATGATAGAAAGCGCATCGCATAAGAAGGAAAAGGAGCGAGTAAGGACATCAGACACACAGAATCAGACGAGGCGATGGTGCGAATAGGACCCAACAGGAGACCAGGAAATGCAAGGAAGAGACTGAGATAGTGGTGCATAGAGACACTGGGAAGGCTAGTTAAGGAGGGAAGCTAGAAGAGTAGGAACGGTATGGCGAGGTAGAAGTCTGGGCGGAGTCAAGCGCATGACGTAGTCAAAGGCGAACAGAACGTAGTCAAGCCAATGGCTCTGTCCGTACCTTCCCATCATTTCTGTACTCTGAGCATTCTCCTTCACATGCTCACTCTTGGCATACCTGCGGCCAGATTATGAGCGTGCCTGTGCGATGAGGGGCACTGTCTCTGTCATTCGTGTCTGTCGCTTTGATACTGGCCTATGACAGCCGCCATCCCTCTCCTGGTCTCATACCCTCTTCCGCTGCTGTTAGCCTCCTTCCACCCACCCTTACTACCATATTGTCCTTTCTTTGAGTTGACACCTAGGTCGTCTCTCTCCCTCTACCAGCGCTTCCTCAGTCTCACCGATGCACGGAACCGAGCTGCGTGGTCCCCTGGGTGACATCAAAGCCCTAAGGTAAGGGAGAGAATAGGAGCACAGGACAGTGCCGTTATTCTCGAGCAGAGTACGAGATGAACATACGAACGCTGGCAGTCACTATTGGCATGGAAGAGGCCCGGAGATGACGGCAAACATGTCTTGAAGTGCTCGATACACAAGGCAGACGGAGGCAACACATACTGCTAACAGCAAGCCGAAAGAGCGAGGCGGAGGGGGGATAGCAGCGCTAGCATTGTATCTCTTCATCAAAAATGTTACCTCTCGAAGCATATGGTGACAGACAGACTTGGGATTCGCTACGATGACGGGGAAGAGCCAATAGGCGTGATATTGGGCTCCTTTGCCTGGAATCTGTAGCCAGAGCCGCAGAAAGTTGACGACAACGAGAGAGGTCAAGAGGGTAGATAGTGCTTGAAATGACCTTGGGGTCATGAGAAGCGATACCAGGAGAAGGAGAGAAAGAGCTCTCCAGGGAAACTCACCTGCACGGTCCGCACGTCCTTCAAGAGTTCCTCCACCTTTTGGCACTTCTGTCTATAGGACAAGGTTTAGTTTAGTTCAAGGTGACAGGGCAACACACCTTTCCCAGCAGCATTCCATAGATTGCCATGCCTCTCATCTCCTCCCCGCCAATTAACTACCAACCCACTTTTTGGGGCGCATCAGGCCTTCTCGGAGTCCTTTCTTCTTATCTTTTGGACACCTACCTCCGCTGGTCAAAATAGACAGAATCAAACGTAGTCAGACGTCTCCACAGCAAAGCAACAAGAGGCGTCGATGGCTGTTGCCTGATGAGGCGGAAAAAGTCCTCGCCTGCGAAACCTCTGATCATACTCGTGATCAGCTCGTCATGATCCTCTGCCAGGGCGATTAGAAGGGGAAAATGGGAGTGCGAGAGTGAGAAGGGATATAGAAGGACGAGTGAGCGGGAAGAGTAAGAACCAGATTCTTCATCACTAGAACGTCTGAGTAATCTAGATAAGGTAACAATTGACTCACTGCCGAGGGTCCTGCATCCCCTCACAAAGATTCCATAAAGAGCAGGAGAGCTCATTGAGTGCAGCGCACTGTACTTCACGAGTCGCTGCATGAACTGAGTCCGCGGACGGACAGGGTACCTGATAAGAGCCAGGAATCAGAAGACTCAGGATTTAGACTGGAGAAGGCAGAGCAAGAATGTGGGGGAGAGAACCGGGGGCCGATCTCATTCCGTCTTCTAGCTCCTCTTCGTGAGGCACAGAGAATGAAGGACCAAAGCTGCCCAGTATAGAGACGGAAAGAGGTGTCGATGAGCTTACGCAGCGTTGAGTTCTCTCATCCTCTTGAGAATTTTTTCATCCGCAACGCGCGCTATGGAGCCACCAAAGGCTGTGGCTGTCTTGATAGTCCCAAAGCTGAAAAGAGAGATATCGGCGACCGGAGAACCTCGGTAAGAAGCCCCTTTATAGCACTCTGCACAATCCTACGAGCCATAAAGCATGGATGAGGAGAGCGGACGACAGCACCAAAAGAGCAAACAATGACTTTTCAGCGGCGAGGATGATGATATGTGCGGGGAACCATCCGCAGCCTATAGCAGTCTCTACGTTTTATTCTGGCTGCATTACCACCCTCCATTCTTCTTCAACCTACCTCTACAAGCAGGAGCCCATGCTCCTTAGCCACCTTCGATATGCCGTCCAGGTTGTTCAATGTGCCGAAGATATGTGCGAAGACAATCATCTTGGACTTCTGCGAAGGTCAAGATACGCGGCAGGATGCAGAAGCACAGATGATTAGCGAGCAGCAGTGAGAGACAACGAGGGTCAATGCGCAAGATAAGGGTGAGACAGAGAGAAACGAAGAGGCAGAAACCCTCGAAAAAGAAGAGGAGAGGCCTCGGTTGCCTCACTCACAGGGGAGATGCAGCGCTGGAGGGGCTCGACCGAGGGACCTAGGCTTCCTCCGTCTAGTTCGCAAGGGACAGGAACAAGCCCGTGGTGCTCGACGATGGCAACCATATCCTTGATTGTCACAGCGGACATGATGACTTCGGATCCTGGAGGCAGCCGAAGGGCCTGCAGCAAGAGATCGAAGGCCGTCCTGGGGAGACAGTCAGATTGGACATGGAGAGACATAGATAAAGAAGTTGGAGGGAAGGGGGATGAGGGGAGAGGTAGAAGGCGGAGGACAGAAGGCGGAGGACAGAAGGCGATCGGGAGTTGAGCGTCAACCTGACAGAGAGGGCGACCATGGCATCGGGGCTGCCGCGATGCCGCCCGCTCCAGAACCTCTCAATCCGCTCTATGATTTCTGCGCGCTGGGTGTCCGGCGCCCTGAGGCTCTGAGAGATGCCGAACCACAGGTCGGAGAAGGAGACGTCCAGCCTCTTTCGCGGGAATATCGCCCATCGGCTCTTGGCCAGCCGCTGCTCCAGAGACCCTGAGGAATACCCCACAGTCAGAGTGAGGGCGAGAGGAAGCGAGACATAAGTGGATGTCTGACGGAGAATGAGGCAGCAAAGGCGGCCAATTAGAAGAGAGAAGAATTCTCAATGTGGGTGGCGGTGAGTGCTGGGAGGAGAGGGCAGAGAACAAGGAGAACTGCGGGAGGGTGAGAATGAGAAGCGACGTAGAGAGAGAGTCCAGCTTCCCAAGAAGCTATAGGGCGACAGACCGAAGGGCTTCAGGCTGCCCTCTCCCGCTGTGAGCGCCATTCTTTTTCTCTTTGTGAGCCGCGGCAGACCCTCTCCGGCGTCCAATTGTGAATCTCTGTCTGCAGCTTGTCCTGCCCGGGCTGGGAGCTGAGGACCTCTTCCCGGCCCAACCCTGCCGCTGCTGAGCAGCTGAGGAGGCCCAGCAACTGGCTCTCTAGACGTCACTCTCGGTCGTTCCTCTCTCTCTCTCTCTCTGCTGTCGCTTTCCCCCGATTCTTCACCTCTCTCTCTCTCCTCCCCCTCCTCTCTTCTCCCTGGTGCTATGAAGCTCTCTCATGATGCTTGACCAAGGAACGAACTTAACGCGCCACTACCGAAGCTCACTTGCCCAAAGACTAGAAGTAAGGCCTTTGGTGCTTTGCCCTTTGCCCTTGCCTATCATAGGAAGGAACTTTTAGAACGAAAAATGAAATATCAGGTCTTGCACCCGAGAATAAGATCTCAGCCGAAAGTAATGCACGAGGCGCATTGCTTCCTTTTCCCTCTTCAGGGCCTTCTGGGGCCCTTCTGCCGCCTGTGCCGAGCATCTCATCAGATCATCATCTATGTGATTGAATATATTTCCCTGTAGCTCAGAAGACCTCAGACTCTGGGGTATTGTAGAGTTTCTGAGCCTATTCTGCTCATATAGAGCTTGTGTTTCGTGACAGAGCTTGACAGCTCTGAGCTTATCTTTCTCTGCAATTCTATCTTTGCTTTCACATCTCAGTCCCGTCCCACACCGCCAACTCACTGCCTAACGCGGATCACTTCTGTCTCTCAGCTACTTCGCAGCCTCTATCCAGCGGAAAGATGCTGGCCTTTCTTACGTAAGCGAGACAGAAAGGTGAAGGACAGGTCTGTAAAGAGAGAGAGAGAGAGAGAGAGTCAGGTTTGCAGAGACAGACACAAAGAGAGCGAGAGCAAGAGAGAGGAGAGACGAGAAGAGAGAGAAGCACAGCGTGAGAACAAGAGCGGCACTAGACAGACCTCGGCATTTGTTACACTTAAGCGCTAATAAATGCTAGGCTTGACCCCTCTAAACTAATCAACAGAGCCCGGACTTCATGTTGAAGCAGAACAGACCACGGCAACATCTGCTCCAAGGCGGGAGGGAGGCCATAGACCTCCACAGAGAGGCAGCAACAATGCTCAGCAGCCTGAGACTTCACTGCTTCTTTTCGCCCTTACTTCCAGCCTTCTTGAAGCGATTCGCAATGCTTTTGCGGAACTTTTTGTCCTCCGAGACCTTCATCGCCATCACGAACAAAATCAGGAAGGCGGAGCCGCCTAGTGTTGCCAAGCCCACGTAAATCATCGTGGAGTCCTCCGCCAGCTGAGTCACTGAGTAGGCAGGGGCAACGTGATGTTAGCACATTGAGCTTAGACGAGAAGTAGAGAGTGAGGGAGACAACAGAAGCAAGTCAAAGATAATCTGGGAGAGAAAAAAGAAAGTCGCAGAGAGTGATAGTAGCGGGACGAGATGGCCTAGGACCTGTGTCTCGGCCGACAATTAGCCTGGTTCCAGCGTAGGGCATAATGAAGTCGTCTCCCTTCCTGACCAGCACATTGATATAGAAAACATCGCCCTACAAGGCCAAGAGGGAAAAAATAGGACCGGCAGACGGGACCAGGGCGAGTGAGGGCTAATCGTTCAACAGCGTAACGGACAGACAAAGCATTACCGCCCCAAAGGTCATTGTCCTGCGGATGGCTTCAGCGCTGGGATTGATCTCTTCCCATCCCTGGAATTTGCTGACGTTCAAGTTCTGCATGAGGCCGCACGTGGTCCAGAGAATGCACTGTGTGTTATTCTGCAACCAGCAGACCGTGAGATGAGGATACTTGGCTTACGAATAAGCGGCTAGGACGGGGTGGGAAAGAGGTCGAGGAGAACCAGGACAGCTGCAAGCGCCCAGGACAGGTCGGAGTCTAGGTCGGCACAGGAAATGGAACGAGAGTTTGAGGGCGAAAGGAGAGGAACAGGGTCGGACCTTGACCACTGCTAAGTCCGTAGAGGCATTGTGATAGCAAGGATGCTCTGGATCTTTGGGTATGGAGTAGGCAACCAGATGGTACTCAAAGGCCCCGCCGGAGACGGTATTCCAGTAGACATCCACGGTCTCATTGTTCACTTGCTCAGCCCACACCGTGCGATTCTCAGGAAGCGGAGGGACTTGGGCTGCAGTTGCCAATCATTAGTGCTGTCCAGCCAGAAGGACATCAAGAGGACTAGCAGGTAGGTCCTTAACCCCCAAAGAAAAGAGGAAAAAGCCTCAAAATGAGAGAGCGACAGGTACACGAAGGTAGCCATCACCTTCAGCCGTAGGGATAAACAGCTGGACCGAGTAGTTTGCTTTGGTTGAGGAGTTGACAACCAGATACTGCTCACTGAGAGGAGAAGGAGAAACAGAGTTCATGAGAAACCTTGCCAGATCCGATAGAGCTGGGAAGGAAAGCGACCTCACCTATACTTCATCGGCAGAGTGATGACGTTCAAGTCTCCAGCTAAGGTAAGAGAGAGAAAGAGAGCGGGCAACAGGACAGAACAGCGGGGACTGGTGAGGCTGGCTTTCCATGTGAATGGCCATTGAAGGGCTTACTAGGCAAGAATATGGCAGCAATGGAAGGCAATTGGATAGAACCAGGCAGATGGACAGAAAGATGAAGGGAAGAGGCATCTTTGCCAGAGCAATGAGGACGCCATAAAGGGACCAGCTTTGTGGCAGAGACGATCTAGGGGTAGGAAGAAGGTGCTAAAAAGACAGGCTCTATAAATCGAAAGCGTGGGAGAGAAGAAGAAAGGTTCACGCCGCCCTCGCTCACCGTTGGCAGGGTCGGAGGTGAATGACTTGAGGATGTTGTGGGACTGATAGAAGCCAAACTTGAGGTCGAGCAGCACGTCTCCGCCGCAGGGACTGACGATGAAGCTGATGTTGGGAGTGCCGTGATGGATCAGCGAGTAATCGTCCAGCAGCCAGTGAAAGTTTCGGATCGCGCGGTCGCCCTCTCCCTCCGTGCTGTTGGCCGTCGTAGTCTCATTCACCTTCATTCAAAGCGAGGGCGGGCTTAGGAGTATTATACAGGGTGAGGAGATAGGCAAACTGTCCTGCTTATCCTCCAGCTTACTCTAAGATATCACTGGACAGCGTAGATAGTGAGAAAGAGAGGAATGAGGAGACGGAGGCGGAGGAGCGAGGAAGGTAGGGAGAGAAGAAAGTTCCGGGCTCCGTACCATGATGGGCGCTGTGTTCTTGTACAGGCAGTCACACTTGGGATAGGCGAACACCTCGCCGTTCAGCTCGTAGCTACAGCAGGGAGGGACGGCCGCCGCGGCCCTGAAAGTCAGGCAAAGCACCAGAAGCAAGAGGACAGGTCGGTATGACCTGCCCCTTGCCGCCTGGGAGCCCATGCACCTGGCAGGGACTAGCAGGGATCTCATCCGTCAAACCCTCTTATTACCAGCGGGGACGCCGAGCCCTCAAAGGTACAAGCCACCGTTAGTCACTGGCCACTAAGCCTCTGAACAGTCCCAAGATCGGTCAGGAGCGAGTACCAATGCCTAGAGGAAAGCTTGGTGAGAAATGCTCTTGTCCGTCGCCCCCTCTCAAGACGGAAGTATAGCCTCTTTCCTGCTGCCTTTCTCCCCCTCCTAGTCACTCTCAGTTCTGCTCTCTCTTGCTCTCTTACTCGTTTGTCTGTTCTGGGACGCGGCTGTGCAGATGTGGCTCCTCACCCACGATAAGGTGTCGAAGGGAACAGGAAGGATAGGACAGTGGAGGAAGCTTTCGAAGAAGGATAAGGGACGCTCTCAACCGCCCTCACATTGCACTTCCCTCTCCTTCCTCCTTCTCTTGTTGCTCTCCCGGCTGCTGCTGCTCCTGCTGCCCTTTCTCAACGCTGTGTCTCTATCTCCTCACTCCTCACAATCCCTTCTCCTGATTGAGCTCCTCTCTTCTCCCTTCTCGGATCAAGCGCCAACTCCCTCATGAAAACAATCTGTGACCTTTGACAGCACCCTACCAGGCAGGCCGTTAGCGACTCTAGGGCAGGCGTTGTCTGAGGCCAACCAAACCTTTGAAAGGACGCTTTTGTCGCTGTCACGGCCCCTGCCTCCCTTCCCCTCCGTTGCCCTCAGCAGTACGAGCTAGAGCGTTATAATGACCAGAGAGCGGCGACAGCAGTCCTCGCTCCTCCCATCAACCATAAGGAGGCCTGCTTCTTCTGGCTCTGCTTACAGCTGGTACCTGAGCTGGCTGATGGATCCGAGGAAGGAAGCTGAGCGAAGGGAAGCTGTTCGACAAAGGATCTCTAGGGACGCAAACATATACTTGCGAGGGAAAGGGACCAGCAACAACAAGGCTCCTCCAGAAAGAGAGATAAGTCCAGGGACATATGCAAGCCTGCCAAGAGACAGGACATTGGGCCAAGGACTGCCCTCTCGGGAAGGCCGAAGCTAAGGAGAGAAGAGTAGAGAAGGAAAAGAAGGAGGAGGTGAGAAATGCCTGCAAAAGCGAAAGATGGTCAGGAAGGTCGTGCTTTGATGGCCAATTCGACTAGCTCTCGGACGGGAGCACCTACCATGTCTGCACCACATTAGGATGAATGCGGTCTGTTCAGAACCTGGTCCACGCCATTGTAATCTAGGGCATAGCGGGCACCAGTGTTACGGCACTCGCGAAGGGAACAGTTCTTCTCTCCGTCATCGTTTGATGGCAAGGCGGCTCCCTTGAAGGTTAGGGATGTGCTTTACCTCCCTAATGCCTCCCACAAGTTTGAAGTCCATATCCACATGCGTGGACTCTGGGGCAGAGCTACTGCTCAACAGAGAGACCAGAGTCCTTCCAGGGCCTTGACCTAAGGAGGTCCTCTGGACAGCGGATGCCGCAAACGGGGTCTGTGCAGTGAATGGAACGACCACTACCCTACAAAGTCTTCTTAAGGACCTTGAGAAAGCAGGTGTTGCCTAACCTTCAAGGGCGGATCAAACCTGCGACTTCAACGAGTGCCACCTCTTCCTCACTTCAGCAATCGCATGATGTCTAGGCCATTTAGGAGAAGCAAGACTCAGACAGGTAGTGGCCCTAGCTAATGGGATTCATCCCAAAGAGGTCGATAGAAAGCTTGCCGACTGTGTAGAGTGCGCTGAAGATAAGCGTACACAAACTTCTTTTCCTCTAGGTGAAGCTAACCGAGCGTCTGAACCGCTGGGCCTCGTGCATGCTGATAAGGTGCAGGTAGAGGCGAAGACGCATCAGGGAGCGCGCTATGCTGTCATCTACAATGATGACAAGAGCAGGTACAAGAAGGGATATCTGTTGAAAGCCAATGCTGACCAGCCAGCAGCCTACCAAAAGTACCTTGCTGACTGCAAAGGAACCCATGGGAAAGTTGCTCTTACTCTCCACAGTGACAACGGCGTTGAGTTTATCAACGAGAGATCTGTAACTTCAATCTGCAGGAGAGCATCGACCACATCACTACTACGTCATACACTCCACAACAAACAGAACGGGGTAGCAGAGAGAGGCAATGGGCCTTTCATGGAAATGGTAAGAGCCATGCTGCTCGCAGCAGGTCTTCTAAAGTTCTTTCCTGGAGAGGCGCTGCAAGTGGCAATCTACCTTTCAAACCGCCTCCCAACCAAAGCTGTCCAAGGAAAGGTGCTTTATGAGGCCTTCCATGGACGGAAATCTTCCCTTCGTCATATCAGGACTTCTGGCTATCCTGGGTTATGGTACGCCAGAAGAAGGCGTACAGACTTCTAAGGTTGGATTTATCGCGAGATGATACTCTCACGAAACGTGCGGTTCTTCGAGGACATCTTTCCTTACAAAAATAGCCTTCTTCAGCCAGACGAAGACGACCGGGCTGTGGGTGCAGCTACTGAGGATGGAGTACTTGAGTTAGCAGCTGGTGACAATGGGAGTGTAGAGGATAGCGACGGTGATTAAGTACCAGTCGAGGAGGAGGTTCAGTTGGATCTATTGACTGGCAGATAGCTCTCCAGCAGGAAGAAGGTAAGTTAGACCGGGACGGGAGAGGCGTAACCTGACAGGCCATTTATGGTGTTTTCCCTCGTGGCAACAACTGACCCTACGCAGATACCCGTGGTTGAGTCTCAGACCTACAAGAAGGCCCTAGCGTCACCTCAGACGGAGGAACGGTTAGAGGCTATGGCGTCTGAGATGAACTCACTACCTGAGAACAACACATGGGAGTAGCTAGCAGAGTCCACGTCAGTGGAACAAAGAAGTGGATCTGACTCTTGTACCTACTACAAGAGAAGGATCTTCTCGCAGAATGCAGTACCAAGAAAGTCAGATCCACTTCTTTGTTCCACTGACGTGGACTCTGCTTAGGACCATAGATAGACCTCAGCAGGTCGCAGACAAGCTTGGGTTGACCTGGGTCTGTAAGCCCCTCCGTCCACCACAAAGATCTCCTCATCAAGCTTGTCATAGCGAAAAGCCGTAGCAACATCTAATTGCTTGACCGAGTAACCTTCATTAGCACCCTCAAACATTTTCTCGGTATAGACTTCCAGTGTGAGAGGGAGGGCGCGTCTTGGTCATGGTACAGACCAGCTACATTGAGCGTTTGCTGTCTTCGTTTGGCATGAGTGATGCTTAAGAAGCGGCCATCCCTCTTCAAGCAGGAATACATCTCAGAAAGGTAGGAAAAGGCCAGTCTCACTTTGGAGGAAGAGGTAAAAATGGCTAGGCCTTCCTATCGGAGTCTTCTTGGGTCTCTTATGTTTCTGGTCACTTGCACTCGTCCGGCCTCAGCCTTTGCAGTTGGTCTTCTCTGTCGTTTTCTTGGTCAACCTGGTCCAGAGCACTGGGAACCACGCAAATAGGTGCCTAGTTACCTGAAGAAGACTAAAGACTTAGGTCTTCTACTTGGCTCGTCCCAATCCCTCTAATACCGCTACCTCACCTATTACTGGTAGTGCCCTCCCTCTTCCCCTTTAAGGGTTATGGTGATGCCGATTGGGTTGGAGACCTTGCCAGTAGAAAATCCACTACTGGTCTAGTGGTTCATTTGGCACACACTCTCTTGAAGGGAGGCAGAGCCCATCGCTCTGAAGGACGTGATTAAGAAGTCATTTGGCTCCAGCTCTTGGTCTCAGAAACTTCAGAAAGTGAGTCTTCTGATGGTTCTCATACCACTCTCTACAGCGATAGCGCTAATGCTATCAGGTTGGTTCTTTATTAAACCTTTGTGCACCTCGATGTGCACTGTGGGCTATCACTTTTGTGAAGGAGAGATTGGAGATGCATGGCTTGGACTTGAAGCATTGCCCGACCAATGGGATGGTGGCAGACCTTCTAACTAAGCCTCTGGCACGATGTATGTTGGTTGGAATTGGGGATGCAGCTGATCCTCCCCTTAATGGTGTACCGGGTGGTTAACGATTAAGGAGATCCGGTGGGAACGTCAGAGGACTGTAGCGATACCTTGACGGAGTATGCAGATTGTCGTCTGATTCGCGGAGTCTTTGTCTCACCCACCCGTTATAGCAGAGGGAGGAGGTTGAGCTGTATCCACGATTCCAATTAACCTACTACCTCTCAGCTAAACCGAGGCTCCACTGTCGTTGAGAGATGGGACTAAGCTGCTTAGCCACAGTCTCAAACGGGGCTCGCCCCAGAGGCTTAGTAAATATATCTGCCACCATCCCATTGGTCGTGCAGTGCTTCAAGTCCAAGCAATGCATCTCCAGTCTCTCCTTCACAAAGTGATAGCGCACATCGAGAGTTTGTACCGCGAGTGACATTCCCTTCCTACACCTCCAGCACTCTGACCCGGGCCTGCCCACTGATTGTAGAAGAAGTCACAGGAGGGACAGTGGGTGGCGATGACCGTCTTCTCTCCAGTGCTGCTCTTGTTTCCAAGGCAGGGTCCGCTCCCACTCATCTCTTCAGCTCTTGGCGAATAAAGGCACCGGAGAGAGCTAAGGAGCAAAAGAAAGAGAAGTTATCTTATGGAAGCAAAGCGCCACCTGGTGCATCAGCGCTGCTGCTGTACATCTTTTTACAATAGGGCCTCTGCCCTTCAGCCTAAGCTTCTTCTGTTGACCTATTTCCACTCGGCGCTAATCCTCGGTCGCCTCCCAGAGAGACAGAGAGATGGTTGACACTAGAGAAATAGTGAAGCTGGTCAACCCGATAGCAGAGTATCTGCCACGGGCAGCTCAGCAGCAAAGGAGCCGGTCCCAACGCGGCAACATATTAACCTTGAGAAAGAATCTGATGACAGCATAAGAGTGAGATGAGGAAGACACTAAGCAAGTCGTTGGAAAGCTAGGGAGAGAGACTAGAGAAACGGCTAAGTCTCCAGGGGTTCCCATGCGGGCACCCAATCCCATGCGGACAACCCCTTCCACGGCGGAACGGTAGCGTTGCGGCATCTTGGTTCAAGGCCCTAATTCTGAACAGTTCCCTCAACAGGAATGCAGAAGGGACGTGGCGTGGGCTCCTCCTAACCACTCGTTCGCCATGACGACGGGCACCCAGCGGCGGAGTGAAGTCAGAAGCTCTTGGCCCGGTCGACCCTCAAACCTGTTCGCCATCAGGTCAAGGAATTGCAGAGGAAACCGTGAGGTTGAGGTGTTAGTGCCACAGTTGTTTCTGACCACAGGCCTCTCCAACGACAACCTGCGTCGCTTTGTCAGCGGGGACCGTTGCTCTGCATTTCTACTCTGAGAGCCTTTCTGCGGCCAGCCCTCCACCAACCTGACGAGAAGAGATAGTGTGCTGGTTGTGAGCTCGCATCGCGCCAAGTGGAGAGACTGCAGCCTAAACATGTCTTGGCGGTAGGACAGGAGCTTGGCGACTCCAGCGTCTCCAATTAGGTTCCAGCTGAGGTCCAGTTCCTGTAAGGCCCCGTGAGCATGGAAGGCTTCTACAAGGTCCTGCTGAAAGCTCTCTTCTCTAAGCCCTGTTCTTCTCATGATCAACCGTTGAAGTCGGACATTTTTCCGTAACAGCAAGGCTAAGGCTTCTGGCAGACATGACTCGCCAAGGGGATTATAGCTCACGTCCACGCTGGTCAAGGTTGTGAATGATTCTGCGACGGCGAGAAGGCCAGGACTGCCCATAGTGAGGCCAGAGAGATCCAGGACAGCAATTGGGGGTGCCCCTTCTCCTGCGGCCCGAACCGCCTCCGCGAGCCTGGTAATTTCAGGTGTACCAAGGTGGTGGATATTAGAGAGGCTTAGAGACGTCAAAAATCGGAGGTGCCCTCGCTCCATGGCTCGGAATAGTCCGCCACCCCCGTCGGCCAGGTGCTGGGTGCTGGTGAGATCAAGTGCACGGAGTGTGAGAGGGCCAGGTCGCTGTTTGCCACTCAAACCTAGCACTTCCAGCATCTCTCCATGGACCTCCTCTAGTCCCACCAGCCTTAGCGACTGGAATTTGCTATTCTTTCTCATTCCAATATTCCAAAGTTGAAGCTCATTAACTCCGAAGAGCTGCACGTGGAAGAGTGTGAGGCGGTAGAGTCCTGGGAGAAGCCGTGTGAGGAAGGTCTTCACCCAGGCCTTGGGTTCGTTATCTGCCTCACTCCCTCCTTGGGTGCTCACCATAGAGTGCCCACGCTCATCGGCGATACTCAGCGCCAATATGGGGCAGTTTGAGGCATTCGAAGTGAGCTCTGAGATAATAAAGCCGGTCAATTGTGATGTGTGATAGCCATAGGTGATGGCAGAGCACAGAGGGAGAAGAAAGACGTAACCTAAAGGTGAAAAGGTGGAATACCTTCTTAAGGTACAATCAGACCTTAAACAGCACGAGCGAGGGAAACCGCAGTATCGAGTAAGAGGAAGAACAGAGACGCCGCAGCCTCAACCTCACCTCCGGCCTCTGAGTGCCCCTTCGGTCCTCGACTTGTGAGTGCGTTCATAACATCCCTCATGTAGATCTCAGACCCAAGGTCCACGCAGACCTCCGACAGCTTCGGAAGGTCGTGAATAAGATCTATGACTCGGGCGAGGGAGGTGGCGTATCCCCCCAATTCTGGCGGCGTCCAGCAGGCGCCTGCATGCGTGAGCTTTATCGTCCGCAGGGAGTGAAGCTCGGCCAGTGAGGGCAGCTTTGAACGCCAGTTAACCAAGCTTTCGACCCTGACAGTCAGGGTCCAGAGAACTCCAGAGAGGACCATACGAAAGACTCGTGGCTCCAGATTTCTGAGGAGACCTGCCCCCATTGCTGCTCCAGTGCTGCGCCTCTCTCTCAGTTCCCCCGCCATCAGCAGCCGCCAAAACCATTCACGGCGGCTTTCCTCCCGCCGCCATCCGACAATTGTATTGCTGTCACTTAGTCGCTGGTAGTGCTGAACGCTAGGCGTAGACAGAGAAAGCAGATTCGGTAGGGGCTCAGAATGAGAAGGTAGGTAACACGGAAGAAGAATCCCCAAGAAAGAGACGAGGTAACAGCAGCAGAACTCTTACCATGGAGGGAACATGCCACTCCGCCGACCTTGCGTCTCCCACGCTCCGGCTAGCAACGGATAATCTTCATCTAAGACCTGCAAGGCTTGTGCAGTCGCCTCCTCAGCCAGATCGGCAGCGTCTGAGATGACTGGTTTGAGCTCATCGTCCTCTTCTACTCTTCTCTTTCTATGGGCGACTTTGTCAACCCCATTTGGTCCCAACGAGATGAGGAAGCTTTCTAGGAGGCGCAAAGAGACGGCGTCCAGGCAGTCAACTATACATGATAGCAGATCTGGCAAGGCGCAGATTGAGAGGAAGGCTGGGTCCCTTTGGCTGCTCGCCTTCTTCTCTCCAGATACTGACGCAAAGCGCGAGGACATCACTGCCGGCAATTTCCTATCCTTCTTTTCATTGAGACCTTGCTTCTCGCCATGGCCCTCTTCCCGAGGCATGAGGAAGCAGTAGTCTCTTCTTGGCACGGAGTAAAGAGCATCAATACTGCTGCTTCTTCTTCCCACTGCCCTTGTACAAGGGGAAGTGACAGACTCCTTCCAGAACCTCTATCAAAGAAGCTTCTTGTGAATCCTTCCTTCTCCCCCGACGATGCTATTTCCCCCTGCTCCTTCCTCCCCGCTATCCTCCTTCTCCAGCGGTGGTACCTTGCCGGGTAGCCCCGATGACGCTTTCTCCGATGATGTTCGTGTTTCCTTCTTCTTCCATTGGGACTGGACGATGTCTCTGAAGAGCTCAGCGTGTGTCCCTCTGCCCTCTGCTGCTCACGGCTGGACGACTACTGGGCGAGGCTGCCATTTGTATCTTCATCCTCCGTAGCCGCGAGGCCCAGCTCCTCCTCCTCCTCATACAGCACCAGGCACCAGGGCTTCACAGCACCTGCTCCGCCCCCGCCGTGTCGTCCAAGCAGATGGATGATGTTCTCTGACAAACACACAACAAATACAAGTACCCACCATAAGTACCTGAGAGACCTAAGGACTTGGACCTTGAACAAGTACAATCCGCGCCGCCCCATAATGACTGACAAGCTGACCAGTGCTGCCCCGCCGCCCGCCACACACTGCTGTGGGAGGAGGAGGAGGGAAGAAGAAAGAATCGCCACAAAAACTTACGAAGAGCTTGCTGCCCGGAAGCACCACTTCCCAAACCTCTTCCCGTTGACGACACGACTAATGTTTAGAAAGCATTAGTCTACAGTCCGGACTGCCTAGAGATGGTAAAAAAGTAGAGTAGCAGTTTCGGTTCTAATAACTCTTGGTGCCGCATAGTAGTGATGAGCCATTCTTGATGGTTCAGCCTCCTCATTTTTCCGTGTTGACTTCTGCTGCTAGCTTCCTCCAGCAGGTAGCAGCAGTCGTGGTGCTACAGGTCGTGTCGTCCATCATCAGAGAGCAGCAGAAAGCGTCGTCTTCTTGGTGAAGATGATCGCTGCTGCTGCTTCTTCTCGGACTGACTTCCCAGCTTCTATCGCAAATCGGTCGTTAGACACCCGCTATTTCAGTCTTCTTCTTCTTCCTGCATTGCTTTCATTCTATTTCCTATCCTTGACCCTATCTCGCGCCCTCATACCCCACCGCAGCACCATCTAACCGAGAGCAGATGATCTGGAGGAAGCCGCGGCGCTCTAATGTGAACACCGACTATTATCATATCCATACCTACAGCAGCATCATCATCCCTATAATAGTAGTAACGTGTGATGAACCTCTAGAAGACGCCTACTCTGCAGCTCCTTCTTTGATGATAAGGTCAGAGAGAGAGAGAATAATGATGAAGGTTTCTGGTACGTGGGAGGGCTTCATCTTCTAGTTCCTGAGGTGCTCCTTACTTCCCAACCTCCTTTGTTGTTGTTGTTAGTAGTCTTTCTTCGCTCACCCTCCTCGCTTTGCCATCATCATGAACCTAGCTGCTCGTTGCGTCTCCTCCTCCGCAATCTCTATCGTTCAGTTCCGCTTCTTTCGTTGCTATTCGTAATAATGGCATCTCTTACCTCACTCTACCACCGATGATGTCATCCTCTTCTCTCACGAGCGATCAACGCCTTTACTTGTTTGTTACGACCTCTCTTCTCCCAGCTCACAGTAGTAACCGCCGCCCTGGCTCGCTTTTACTCTATAATGGCTGCCATTGTCATTTCTCCTCGATCATCTGCTGCCGCCAAAGCTATAAGTGTCCATTATTGGTATTCACTCATGTGGTGGCTTGTAATATAAGAAGACTAGGGACGGGTCCTGAGGGAGAAGAATGAGAAGAAGAAGGTCCTTTGTCTGTACCTTGGCTGGCCAGGCCTCTCTACAGACAAGCTGAGGAGGAAGACTTAGCGGGAACGCGGTGCGCAAGTAACAAAATGCCTTCTACTTCAGAGAGAAGTTTTATTAATTGAAATATGATAGTGTAGGAGTGTAACAAGGTGGGAGTCTCCCTTGGGAGAGTCATTCAGTCTACCTGATAATGTAAAGATAGAAGTAGTTACATGCAAGAAAGATTAATCCAGAAGAGGTTATCCAAGAAACACGCAAAGGGGAAGAAGAGAGCAAAAAAGGAAAAGAATGAGAGTATCCGTCGTCAAAGCGATCCGTTGCGTACTCTAGTCACGACTGCTGCCTGTCCTGAGAGTACTTCATCATCCCATACACCCGCCGATCCTCCGTGTCATCCAGGGCGCAATCAGGTTGTGGTTAGCAGCTGTCAGAGAAACACGCACACAGGTAAAATCATGACTCTATACTTAGCGTTTGAGACCTGGGAGCAGGAGAGCTTCCTCCTGGGCGGCGCCGGCTCAGCTCGTAACGTACTACCCCTAGTAGTTGCCCGGCGGCACCGAGGAAGCTTGAAAAGAACGCTCTAACGCCGATATGCGAGTAGTAGAGACTGCCCAATATTGAAAGTGAGATTGCAGAAGAAAGACTAACGTGGAGAGCGCCGGGAATGCCTATTTCTTTCTTGATGCACTCCTCCATGATGATGATGCAAGATCCAGATTACTACCAGCTAAACATGGAAAACATGCAATCAGGAGTGCCGCCATCTCTTTAAACCACTTCTTATTACGGAGGATGTGGCCCTTGACTACTACTTTACTACTTGGCGAGGACACATAAGAGACTGCCGTCCTTGGCAAGAAGCAAAAAACCTACTACATCTTGTCAAGCCGTCAATTCCTGCATAACAAGAAGCTCAGAGCCAAGCGCTTGACGGAGGTCGTTAAAAATGAGTAGGGCTACTTCTTCACCACCACCATAATTCAGAACAAATTTACCTGCTTCAGACTGCCAGTTTGACCATCACAAGAAAGGATAACAGAGTCATGACACGAGACCTTGCCCTCTCAGAAAAAGAGACGCTAAAGCAGATATGGACGAGCCTGGATCGCCTAAAGATAGTGAAGAGGTGAGATTACAGTTAGTGTGCGGCGAGGGGAAATCTCTATCCCTTTCCTCGTCCATGCAAGACATCAGGAACTAGACTCCCACGCTTAGCTGAATATCTCTTTTAGAAGAAAGGACGCCATCAAGAGTCCCATATGTAGAAAAGAAGCATACCCCATAAGGGATGTGACGGTTAATAACCTGATAACACCTTACCGCCAAACATGAACGAAGAAGACAACAAAGGATTCTACTGTTGTATGTAAGGCTGGTGATGAGGGGTTCGAGGAGATTGTCTAGATTGACACCGGCGCCGCCTTAATAAGTGGTTCGTGGAGTTATTTTACTGCGAGTCCGAAGGGGGAATCTCACTTTCAGCCCGCGCAGAACGATCCGCCTCTCTATTTTTTTCTATTTTTCGTGTTGGTGTGAGTCTATCTTGTCTTCAGGTTTTTACTCCCATCTTCTCATTAACACGAGATGATTGATAGGCTACTACTAGAACAAGAAGAAGTAAAAGAAGCAAAAAGAAGTAGGAGAAAGAGGAGAAGAGGAGAAAGAAGAAGAAGAAGAAGAAGAAGAGACAAAAAAGAGGTAAAACGCCTTGGTCTCGTCCTCAGCTCGATCTCATCCACGCTCATCATCAGTAAAGGAAGAATCATAGTCGAGCTCCTCAGTAGTAATGCTTTTTATTGATGGCTGTATGGGTGGTGAGGCTTTGTCAGCTTCCGCTCTCAACACCTCCCCGGAGGTCCAGCCTCCTCAAGTGTCCTTCGGCCTCTGCGTTGTTCTCCCCGGAAGGTAGACTTTGTCTTACGCAAGTAGAGGGGACAATCCCGAGTTCTGGAAGCAGTTCTCGGAACTGAGGGGCAGGTAACGCCTTTCTTGTCCCGGTTTGTCCAGTCATAGCACTGGACAAAGTCTTCACTTACGATGCTTTCGGACGTCTGCCTCTTGGAGGGTCGTGTGCTGATCTTCCTCCTTCTTGGGCCTGTTGCTCTCTCAGAAGGACTGGGAGGAGGAGGAGGAGAATCACTTGTTTGTAGAGCCGTCTACCTCCTCAGTAGTAGCTCATACTGTTGGAGCCTGGGTGGTGCTTAGTGGTGTGTGGAACGTCCACTTGCCTAGGTCTTTGATCTCTCCTGCGACTTCATCCATCCACATGGCGCGGTAAAGGTTAGGGCCGGTGTTGTCCTCAATAATAGGAAGAGGAGGACTTCCTCCCCAAAGAAGGTGGTGGTGACGGCGTTGGGCATGGTTGAATTGTTCGCTCCTTATTAAAAAATGTTAGACTTGTTGCTTTCTGATCAAGCAGAAGAATGAGGTCTCTCCTACTGCTGATGGTAAGGGTGAGTGCGCCTCATACGACACAGTCTCCTCTGAAGGTACTTCTCTAGCTCCTCCTTCCACTTCTTATCAAAGTACATATAGTTGACGCTGATCATCTCCTCCATAGTAGGAAGAGAGTCGAGGATGGATTGAATCAAGTCAGAGAGTTCCACGAGCCGGTCCAGAAGCGGCACCTTGAATTTTCGGATGTCATTGGGGTTGAACCTGATAACGATTGTGGGTTTCTCGAGGAGGAGGTAGACCAGGTTTATGAACCGCTCAGCTTGGGCTGCTGGCTGCCACATCACATGTTTTTTTGGAAGCCTGCACCGTGGCGGACGATGTTGGTGCTCGTCACACTCCACAACCAGTGCAAATGTAGGCGTGTCCAGAAATGCACCCACCTCAGTAAGAGGCTGAGACCTGGGCCTGAGATGATAAGTCTTCCTTGAGCTAGATGATGTGCCTGGTTGTCCGATGCAAGAACAATTACATCCCTCAAAGGCGTTTTGCAAGTGAAGATGTAGGTTGCTGCCTAGTGTCGTCATCCAGTGGTCATCACTCGTATGGAGATTATAGGGTTGATTGTGGGCACTATATGACCTAAGGCTGGCCTTGACTGCATCGTTGTCAAGTAGAAAATGTAGCAAAGATAGTCACTACTCTTTTGCCATCCAAAGGTGAAGTCGAAGCCTTTTGTCCCTTGTTATGGTCTGCTGCGGAAGCCCGTCAGACACTGATAGAAACGAAAAAGAACGGCGGAGCAAACATCCCAACAAGCAAGGCCGCTAACCCGGTCGTTATACCGTGGATGAAAAGGGTAGGGTTTAACAAGAGGCGGCTTCCGTTATAACCCACTCTACAAAGAGTAAGTACCTCCGACGTGCTCTTACTCTGCCTTCCTTTCTCTCTCCAATACCCTCTAACTTCTGTCTCCTATACCTCTTTCTTTTGTTTTACGTTTCACCGCTAGCTCTTGCTCCTCGCTGAGTTCAACCGATGTGGCACTACTGAGGGATTGCTAGCAGATCTGGTGGTCAGGGGACCGGAGGCAAGAATCTCATCCTCAAGAGACATTACAGCGGTAGCAGCTGGCAGAGTGAGAACAAGCGATGGAGACGAAGCCGGTGGCAGATTGTGCATCTGTTGCTTCAGCTGTTGGACCGCGCGGGACTCCGATTGCAGAATCCGGATGTAGTCGTTGCCTACGGATCGATAGAGAAAGGTCGATGAGCATTAGCCAAGGACTGGAGTTTGGGTAGCTTGCTTTTGGGAAGAAGAAGATATCCGCAGTCGAGAAGAGAGAGAACAGAGCCTTGATCGTCTGTTGAAGCCAGAATAGAAGATATGCAGTAAAGAGAGTGAGAGGAGGTGGGAAAAGGAAAGGGAGAGAGAAACAGCAAAAGAGAGAGAAAGATTGCAATTTTACCCTTATACGAGAGAGTGTCGTTGGTCTTCTCTTCCAGTTCGGTCAGATTCGAAAAGAGAATAATCGAAAGCCTCTCTGCCAAGGACTGCACCCAAATCTTCTTCGCTGATCCAGACGAGAGAGGAGGGCGATACACCTTCAAGGATTGCAGGTAATCGATGCAGTGTGGAGATAGAGCCAGCTCCGACTCCTTCGATAGCCCACTTTCTACCTTCTTTATCGCCTGGGGCGGAAAGGAGAAAAACCTTTAGTGTGAGAAAGGGGAGTATAAGAAAGGGACAGAGAGAGAGGGTGGGAGCTTTATGGAAAATGAAGGATCATGAGGAAGGGGTACGAATGAGAGGAAACGAAATAGTACAAATTAGTGCGGGGCTGATAGGAGTATGTGATCGGAATAAGAGACTACGCAGAAAGTATCGAAAGAGAGAGATGTCAGAAAGAGAGAGAAAGAGAGATAGAAAGAATAGAGACGCCAACCTGGAGAAGCCTCTCTCTCGTGACCACCATCTCTGCTGCCTTCTCCCAGAGTTCCACGCTCTTCCTTAGGCTGGCCGCGGCATCTTTTTGACAATACTTCTCCACAAAAGCGAGTTTCTGCTTAAAGGAGCATCTGCAGAGAGTAGATGAAGGGCAACGGGAAAGATGTAGCGAGGTCAGGGAGACCTGGTGAGATATGAAATAAATGACCTGGACGTCCGCTCCAGACACAAAGGGAAAAGAGAAAGAAGAGAGAGAACACAGACAGAGAGAGAGTGAATTACGGACAGAGAGAGTAGGGAAGGGAAGAAGTAAAGAATGTGAAGCAAAACTAAAATGAAGAGCAAAGAGGCGAAGAGCGAGAATGTGAAATCGGGGAAGAAAAAAGTGAGAGGCATTGGGTGGAAGTTAGAGGGCCAGAATCAGCTTAAACATCTACCTGAAGCTTCTCCCAGAGAGCCTCCAGTCGAGGCTGGAGAGATGACTGTTCGATCTGCAAGGAGGAGACAGAGCCCCGGCGGGGAGAGCCTACCAAGTCGGGGATTGAAATTAGAAAACTGAGGCTCGATGGGTGAACAAGACGAAAGAAGAGAGTGAACAAGACGAAAGAGAGAGAGTGACCACACGATCAAGCAATGAGAAGCGGGGAAAAGGAGAAGAGAACTTGAGGAAAAAGTCGCCTCCACGAACCAGAGAGGTAAGCAAGGGTATAGAGACAAAGAGGGGAAGAGAGAAAGAAAGCGGCGATATCACTGACCACCTGTAGAGTTTCCTATCTGATGCCTTGGACTGGCCGCACTGTAGCAGACAGAGGCCGGAGCTCTTGCTCCATCGGCGGAGAGATCCTCCACGGGCTGACGGAAGAGAGAAGAGTTTTTTGTCTCCCTTGTTTCTCTTTGAGGCAGACTGCTTTCTTCTCCTTCTTTTTCTCGTTGAGAAACTTCTTGCTGTTCCCTCGACATGGTCGAAGGGTTGTCAGGCTTGCTACTGGAAGTCCCTTGAGCTTTGTTTCTCTCCTCTCTTCTCTTCTCTCCCTGTGGAACGATCGGGAAACGGTAAGAAGAGTCAGCGGCTTTACGACTCGTATCTCTCTCTGGTCTATGCCTACCATTAACTCCTCTCTCCTTTTCTCTTCTCTCTCTCTTCAACTCTCTGCTCGATGCCTCTCCCTGCTGCCAGTTTCACCCTTTCTATCCTTGAAGTGAAGAAGTTCCTCACTCCCTGGCTTATATCTTCTAGTCCTTTGTTAGCCAATAGAGCTTCTTCGATTCCTCTTCCTTGTGGCAAGCTTTTTCTTCTCTGTCTCTGTCTCTGTCTTTCTCTCTCTCTCTGTCTCCTCCCACCCTCTCTCTCCATCCCTCTCTCTTTCTCTCCATCCCTCTCTCTCTCTCTCCATCCCTCTCTCTCTCTGTCAATCCCTCTCTCCCTCTCCATCCCCTCTCTCTCTCTCTCTCTCTCTCTCCATCCTTTTTTCTCTCTCTTTCTTTCTCTCTCGTTCTTCCTCTCTCTCTCTCTCTGTGTGTCTCTCTCTTTCTCTCTCCTTCGTTTTGGTGTGTGCGTCTCTCTCTGCGCGCCTCTTCGTTTCCTATCTCTCTCACTTTTCCCCCCACCTCTCTCTTTCTCTCTCTCACTCTCCCGTTTGTCTTCAGTTTCACCAAATTTCTCCCTGAAACACCCAGACCACCACATTCTTCATGGTTCTGTTGGTGCTGCCGCGCCCTGCCCCTTCCCTTGCAATCTCTCTTTGGTTATGATGTTTACCTTGCTAAAGTCAATCTTCGTTCTCTGCGCAGTCCCAAGAGCTCTAATTCTTGTTGCTTCACTCACTGTCTGCTGCTCTTTTATCTGTCTCTCTCCTTCCTTACTCCTGCAGGTCAGACCTTTAGCAGACGGGATTATTTGATTGAACCTTCGAGTTTACCTCTCCGCCATTCTTTCCTCTTCTTCTCTCTTCCTCAAAGATGGCTCATTCCCCTCAACTGCTTCCTCGTCAGCCCCTGTTCCCTATACAGCAATAGGAGGAGAAGAACGGAGAGAGAGAGAGAGAGAAGAAGAAGAAGGTAAAGAGAGAGACACATAAGATGAGAAGTTTGCTCAGAAGGTAGGTCTACCCCTCTCTGTCTCTATCTGTGGTACCCTCTTCCATCTGATACTCTCTCTGTACTTGCTGTCGCCTCTCTCACTCATTTCTTTATTCCTCCTCGATTTATTACTCCCGGGAAGAGAATAGCTCCACCTATCTCTCTCCTTTTCCCCTCACCTCACCCATCTCTCTCTCTTTGACCTACAATCTTTTCCACCTCTCCCTCTATATATATCTAGTTCTCTCTCCCTCTGTCTCTCTCTTTGTCTCTTTCCCTCTCTCTCCACCCCCCTTTACCTTAGCAACTTCTCTCTCCTTATCTAGGATGGCGATCATACTCTCTCGAGTCAGTTGATTCTGCAAATCTTCAGACATACTCAGCATCGCCGCACGGCCGAGGACGGAGTGCCTAGAGGTACAAATGTGAGAGGAAAGAGAAGAGAGAAGAAGGTAAAGAGAAATAGTAGGGTGAGGCTTAGGAGAAGTTGACAACAAGGCAACCTATCAGCCACACGGAGAGACAGAGAGCAAGAGAGAGAGGAGAGAGAGAAGAAAAAAAAGAGAGAGAGAGAGAGA
>FLMG01003915.1:0-10404 GCA_900088475.1 Hyphochytrium catenoides
TGGCAAGGCAGCAACATTCTTCTAGATGAGGCTTAGTAGGCTGTGGCGCCAGATCTTCCGTGCGTCTTTCCTGCCTCCTCTTCCATTCCTCCCCTTTCATAGAACTAGTCTATCAGACCTACTGTTGCACTCTGAACAGTTGATTCTCGGATTCTTCCCTCTTCCCACCACATCTGTCACCTCTTACCTGTTCGCCATCGCCATCTTTCTCCTCTCTGATAGCACCCAGCACATTGCCAAGGCGAACGAGAAAGCCCAGAGTAGTTGCACGTAGCTGATGCAAGGCAGGGTCCAGCTTCGCATCAGAACCCTAAGAGAGGGAAAGGATGGTAGCATCGCAGACCGGAGAGAGAATGTCAGGCTGCTGCCAGACCGCCTAAGGCCGATACGGTGAATGTAGGAGTGCAAACATCACCGGCTCTCCACAACCTGAGAGATAGCTAGCCAGAGGTACACAAATTGAGGAAGCTGCCACAGACAAGAGAAAGTACCCATGGCGAGAAAAAATATTTTACAGTCTTCTTTCTCTCTCGATGGGTACAGCTCATGACGAACCTGGTGGAAGGACTGAGCACTGATGCCTCGAGCCTCTAAAAGACGCCGGCCGTCCTTGATAGAAAGTAAGAAGACAAAAGGGTAGATGAAGGAAATGTGTTGGATACACTGTAGCCCCAGCCTCCCGTCTTAGGGGACGGGACATCATCAACAAAATAGCTCAAGCTCAGGGTCGTGTTCAGAAAGGAAGGGGCCGTACAAACACTTGCAACAGAAAGAAATCATGATAAAGTAAAGACTTTAGCACGTCACTTTATGAGCCAGAACTTAAGCAGAGGCAAGTGACGGGAGAGCATTGTCACAGGTGTAGGGGTTCATTGCACTACGATGCGGTAAGGACAGGGCGAATACGAATTGTAAGCCAGCAAAGTAGACACCTGTAACGCAAGGAGACAGAGAAATCCCTCGTGGACTCTTTGTCTAGCGTTCCATGGTCCAGAGCTGAAAGGTGCTACTGGTTCCGGTAGGGCTGAGGATGAGGATTGCCAGCGTCCTTCCTTGGGAGATGCTGACGGAGAAGGAGGAGAGTCTGTTGTCTCGTCTGGCTTGCCAATAGAAAGGATCGCTCGTGGCCTACATCAGAGGCTTAGCTGCAAGCACGCACCCCTTTGTCTGGCTGCACCTGCAATTGAATCCACCAGAAACCCTTGCAACTACTTATGTTCCTCTTGGCACCATTTTTGATAGACCCTGTCTCTACAGTGTCTCATCGCAAAAGGAACCTCTGCCGCCTGAGGTATGATTTGCTACCTCCCTTACATCTTCCCCTGTTAGGAATCGTTGAGTCCTACCTGTCCACTTTGCTCTTCTCATGCTTGCCTAAAACCTGGTTGGTTGAGATCCAGTGCTTCACCTAGGTGGAAGCCATAGCAGTCGAAAGTAATATGAATGACATTGTCAAGTCAGAAGCGTAAGTGCTCAGTACCTTCTCTTGCTTCTCCTTTTCTTCATAATCCACAGTCTTCACATGTGTGAGCTGCCAGGATGGGAGCGGGACTGGAACGTTGGAGAAAGGTGCCACTCGTTTTGCGCGTTTCTTCAAACAGAAATATCATGTGTCGGAGTAAGATGACATAAACAAGGCACTCCGCTCCACTGTCTTCGAACTCTTTTATCTACATCTAGGGCCAACAAGTATCTCCAGAGCCTATTCCATGCCTAAACCCGTCTCTCTTGCGGAACTCTGGGCCTATAGCACTTGAAGGTCATCACCATACCAGACCTCACTCTCTCACTCTAGCGCTCGTCTGTTCTTCTCCTGTGTCTTCTCTTCCTTGTCATTACCTCTCTCTCTCTCTTCCCTTTCCCCTTTTTTCTTTCTGAAAAGCATACAGCCAAGGTACCTGCGCCATCATGTGGCAGTAATAGTCATCACTGAAAGGATCTGAGAGGTTGACTTGTTTGAGCTGCTGCTGCACCACGAATTGAATATCGCGTTCGGTCATCATCTGGAAACGTGGCGGAGGCGGCGGAGGGCGGAAAAATTGACCCGGGTAGGGCCCACGCGGTGGTCCTGCGGATGGAAAGGGCAACCAGGGGTTATCTCAGGGGCGACGCAGAATCATTCGCATAGTAAAACGAAGAATGAGGCACTTGGAAGGCTCAATAGGACGAAGGTCCATGATTGGCTCAATGCAATGTTAAGGACAAGACAGCTGACTGTTTATGCAATGAAGAGGCAGTAGGTTATTTTCAGAGGAACCAATACACATTCCGACTCAGCACAAAGAAGGGTCTACACGGGCCGCATCCAGAAGTACTACGGACCTCGGGGCGCAAAAGGCATGCGAGGATAGGGCATTGGACCTGGGCATTTCAACCGGAAAAGTAGAGACCCCATTAGCACTGAAGAGGGGACGATGTGCCAGTAATAAGGACTAAAGCAAGACGAGCCAAGAACGTCCATGCAAGCTGAGGACTACTCAGAACTATGAGGTTAGAGAGACCAACCGTGTCCGGGTCCAGGTGGTGGAAACGGCATCCCTCTAGGATAGGGGAATGGCGGCCTGAACCCCCGTGGTGGGGGTGGAAGAAGTCCACCAGGTCCCACGCCAGGCGGCGGGGCTCCTATAGAGGTAAGTCTCTACATTATTCTTCGATGGCCAAATTATAGGACACTAATCACAAGACAGGAAGTGGAATAAACAAGGCTACTTGCTGGGCGAGGGACGGTACACAAAGCGTTGAGGAAGTGGAGGCCGGAGAAAGAGGTTGAGAGAGACCCCCCCTGTCACGGTAGACGATTTCATTGTATCGCACCTCGTAAATGGTGAGCATATGGTGGGTAAGGTGGTCCACGTGGCGCGTTTGGCTGCTCGTGTCTGCGATGTCCGGGATACTGTATGTGCTGATTAGGACAAGAGAGTAGGGATAAGGAGGTATAGGTGAGCGGTGTCTAACGGTTTTTAGAAAACGCAATTGGGTATCCCGTAGCGCCACGTTGGATGGCTCTCTCGGACCTGTTGTTGCCCTGGGTGAAGAGTCTGAGGTCCTTGAGGTTCTGACCGGGCCGCAGCCTTGGTCAACATCCTAACAAAGGAAGAAAAAGCAAGTGAATGGTGAAGTGGGGCTTTCAGGTGGGAAGTCTAGGCAGTCTGCAAGTACTTGAGGGCACGGATGTCCAGAAAGGAGATAGACGGAAAAGTTCAATACCGTGCTTCAAGGTCTTCGACAGTCATCATCTTTGGTGCAGCCGATCTAGGGGTAGGAGCCGTTGCACGTTGGATGCCGTGTGCTGGGCTGCCTCCCTTAGGGGTATTAGCAGCTAAATCAAGGGACACCATACGACAGACGAGCAGAGGACACACAGAGAACGTTTAATGACTTGTGGTGTTAAACTTCCCCGATCGGGGCTAGGGCGGTTAGAGGCATCGTTCAATCCCCCAATCTTGCCTTCTGTTACCCTTGGTCTTACCGATGGATTCGTCGTCGTCCAGCCTCAGGCCATACACAAGATCACTCTCGCTGATGTCGAAGATTGAGCTTGTCTCGCTCTCCAGATCAAATCTTTTGGAAAAAAAAGGGTCAACAACGACAAACCAGCAAGACGAGAAGCGGGCGGGAAGTTATAATAGAATAGAATGCAAATACTGCCATATGTATGCTTTTCAATAGCCCTGTCCCATCGCAACCCCATGTTATCCTCACCCAAGATTGGTGTCAGAGGCTTCATAGCCCGCTAGTCCCAAGCCCAACCCCATGCCACTGAAGCTTGTCGACCATCCTGTTTAATGCGTAAAGAGAGGATCCAATTCCCACCAGGAACCACATAAGCCAATAGAGCGTGATCAGAAATAGAAGAGAGCGGCTGGTAGCATTGACCAAAGTCTGGATGTTCCGTCTAGACAGCATTTTATGGGTGAAGAGTGGAGAGCAGCAGATGGAGCTCAGGAAAAGCGGGCAAAGTGAGGGCGACAAAACTGCGAGGCCAATCGATGGGCCAGGCTCTTGGCGAGATGTTTCAAAAAGACGACAAGCGCAAAATAGCAAAAAGACGGGAGCAACAGAGGAGTAGAGGACAAGCGGAGACACCTGCGCCTCCTTTAGAGCTAATATACTGCTGCTGCAGCTTCCCTAGCTGCTCCTGGTTACGAGTCCATTCATCGTCCAGCTCGCTGGTGAAGCCTGGAGGAGCAGACACTCCGCCCATGGAGCCTCCACCAAAGCCTGGCGGAGGGGCAGACGGCTTTGTACCTTCCCACCAGAGAGACGAAGTCAAACGCCGACATATGAGAATCAAGGGAAATGGCACTTGAGGTGGAGGGGCTAGCGTTAACTCATCGGAATAGGTTCCACTTCAATGACATGGAGAGGTTGAATCCTAAAGAGCAAATGGCAGGCGCACTATCTCGACAACGCTGAGAAATAAGGAGAGGTGTGTCAAGCAAGAACATCTGGTTACCGGCGCCTTGAGAATTGAAAAAGGAAGGCAGGGATCCAAGGTCCGCGCCACTGGAAAAGAGAGAGAAAGAGAGAGAATGAGTGTGAGAGGCTGAAATGCTTTGGGCGCAAGCTACCAGAGAGCGCAATAGATCAAGGACAGAGGGCTCGGACGCAGGGAAGAACAAGAGAAACTAAGAAGTGTCCAGAGGCACATGTAATCTTCCAAGGCCGGCCCCTTAAACCCTAGCCCACTTTGCCCTTCCCTGGGCACGATTATTGCGTGTTTTGTCTGCATTTCCAACGTTGAACTCCAATGGAGAATGGTAAGAAAGCCAAGACTCTAGGTAATGAGCGAAGGACGCGGGATGCGACGAAGAGGAATCCTAAGAGAGCCAGAAGAGACACCACCTGGCATCGACACCAAAAGTCTCATCATTGGCTACATCCTCTGCTAGAATGTCGTGCGCCTTGAGATCCTCCAGAAGACTGGAGTACTTCTCATCACTCGGACCCTCTCCCGTGAAGAAGGCAGGGAGATTTGAGAAGTCAACCGGTCCCGAGCCTAGTGAGAGTGCGGGTCGTTCGAAGACGGGTCCCGCACGGAAGAAGTGGCGGGTTTAGAGGAACGAAAATGCGGAAACAGGCGCGCGCAAACAGCTAAGAGTATAAAATATCAGTAGGAAGCGCTGCACGGAAGCGCTTAGCACAAGGACAGATCGTTCATGGTACGCAATGGGAGGGAGAGGCTGGTGTTACCAAACGTGTCGCTGTCTTCCAACCCCTTCCCGCTCATCCTGCCAGGGGGCCCCACGATGGTTGGGGAGCGCGGGCTAACCTTGTGCTCAGTCTCTGTTCCAATGTCTCTTTTTATCTATCGAAAGCAAGCTATCCTACGCCGCTAGTCAGTCAAATGCTCTGATGCAAGCGCCTAACGCGAGAATGAGAACAGTTCGCCCTCGGCCTCGGCGATCCAGATCTGGGATTAACTAAGAGCAAGTTCTCTGTTGCTCCGCTGCTGCAGCTGATCAGGGAAGAGACCTGGCGCCGCTGGCCCTGTGAGTGCAGCTCCGTCTCAAGAAGTTCCTTCCTTCTCTCTCCCTCTGTCTGCCCTCTCCCCAGGTAAAGCATGGTGAGCTGTAGCTACGACACAAGGAGCAGACACGCAGACCAGATCTGGACATTCCACACCGCGTGTCCTGGGGGCGTACTGTACGAGGTTGGAGGTTGATGTGAGTGTCTGTTGGTTTCTGCCCTTGAGATCTTACTCCTCTGTCTCAGTCACTCATCACCCGGCGCTCGCCCGCCTTCCTCGCCTGCGCGCTAGAGCCTTGGGCCGTCCCAGCTGCGGCGCACGACGGCCATGAGCGGCATAATAGAGGCAGTGGAAGATAGCCGATATCTAGGTCGCAGTTGTAAGCACTCTCGCTCTGACAATCCGTCATCCTCTGGTGGGATGGTGGTTATCCTGTCTCACGTTAAGTGCTCGACTGAGCTGACTCTGGCTGTTGAGCAGTCTGTATGTCACCTCTCATGTCTGGTGCTGGAAGAGGAGGGGGAGAACACACAGCTTACTTTGATGGAAGGAGAAATTGGAGAAAGCAGTTAAGTGGGATATTGCCGTTGTTGCTTTCCGCCCGTGTCTGACTCGATGTACCGAAGGCTCAGGACATGACGGGGATCCAGTCGTTCTCATCTGCATTCGGTCACCAGAGGGCGGACCAGCGGTACGGCTTCAATAACTAGATTGCACCTCTGCTTCCCCCTCCGTCTTCCTCTAAGTAACCCTCTGTTTCGGTTTCTGCGTCCCCGCTTGTTGTCTCCAACGAGATCAACGTCTCGTCTCTTAGGTCTCTTGACCTGCCCATCGTTCTTCCTCCACAAGCTAGATTTAAGTGCAGGCGGTCTCTTGGTGTCCTTTAATCAAAAGCACCCAGCCTCCTTGGTACCAGTTCTAACTACAGCTTTGTGTCGCTGCAGCCCTCCTGTCTTAGTAACACCCGCGTGAGAGACGTTGAGCTGCTCCTGGACTTCTGTCGGGATACTTTTCCTCAGACAAAGAAAAATCCGATACTTCGCCGTGAGGATGAGGAGAGTGATGACAGCAGTGACGAGGAGGAGAAAGGAGAAGATCGAAGAGATAAGAAAAGTATGGGGGCCGGTTGTGAAGACGTTCCTGATAATAGGGCACATTCTCTACGACGGATACACGCTTCCCAGAGCGCTAGGTGAGCCATAGTACGCAGATGTTTCTTACTGAAGGAGGTGATCCTGGCGATCCACCAGCGGAAGATTGAAGAAAGAGAAGAGAGACGGGAAGAGTTATACAAGTTGGGAAAGTTAGCGAGAAAGAAGAGCCAAAGAGAGAGAGATTGTGTCTGGGATGTCACAGAGAGAGTGGTGGTGAGGGACAGCAGCGTGAGAGAGGGATAAAGAGGCCGACATCTAGCATAAAAGGGAGGACCAGCATCTCCACTGCTCTGGGCCTGACCAAACTTGGAATCCTGTTTGTCATACTACAGCAGAGCAGACCAAGGGAGTGAAGCTTCCCGTTCCGGCTCTTCTATTCTCACCTTTCTGGGGAACTTCAACTCTTTTTCCTCATTGTGTTCTTCGGTTTCCCTCTCTATGTCGCTCCGGACGGCGCTCACTGCCAGTGGCTTGACTAGTGAATACAACTATATCCTTGTGCCCACACTACCGCCGAGAGAGGCAGGAGAGGGGCGGCCAAAGTCAGACCTGAATCGGCGGTTCGTGGTGGGCTACCAGCATCAGATGGCTGAAGAGGTAATAGGCTACTGGAGTAGAGGAACAAGGAGACCTGCTGCAGCGACAATGTTGCTGCCAATGTTTTCTCTGCTTTGTCACGAGACCCCTTCTGCATTGCTGACAAGACTCGCCCCACTCTCTCTCAGGGCTTTCTCTCTGTTCCCATGAAGGGGATTAGTCCTACTTCGGCGTGCATTGCCTGGGATCAGTGCATTATTTCTGCAAACACGAAACGGATTCCAGGCGCGAGAGGAGGAGGGAAGACGGCAGAGGAGATGGAACGGGAGATGCGCATGAGGCATGCATCCGGCTCGTTTACAACCATCGTTCCGCCCTCTAGGAAGTGGAGTGACGTGAGCAATGTTCTCAAAGAGAAGCTGGATTTGAAGTGTGACATTAACGTAAGGCTCTGATACCTGACCCCGTCTCTCTTTCTGTGGTATTGTTCGGTCCCTCTTCTGAAAGGACAGCACTTCAGCTCAGCCTCTTTGGCCGGATTTAGTATCTCTCAACTCCAAAGCCACCTTCATTGTTCTCGCGACTCGAGAGCACACTTCTCATGACCTGAGGTTGATGCAGGTTGCGATTTACGATTCATGGTCGCCTTTATTGCATAGCCCTAGATATTGGCTGCATCTCTTGAGCCCTTTTTGGTATCTGACTTGCCATTTCATCGCTCAGACCTTGCGAATCCGGAAAATTGCCGCCTCCGAGTGCGCCGATGACGTCTGGATTGAAAAAGAAAGAGGAAGAAAGGACTGAGCATGACCTTCTTTTGACTGGCAACGTCGCTTTGTTTCTATTTATTTTTCTAAAGAAACGTTCTGGTGAGGGGAAGAGTGGGAGTTCTGCTTCTCTTCCAGTGAAAATAAATACGAGTTCAGAACCGCAGAGCGATTCGCAGTCACGGAGACAGGAACCAGTGGGAGACATCTAAGGAATGCAATAGAAGAATGTGATCGGGAATTGATGATCTGCGCTCTTGGCAATCCTTAGAAAACTCCTGGTGCATTCTGGCCACAGCTCTCGCACGTGAGGAAGGAGAGAAACCAACCGCTAGAGAGAGCAAAGAGCAACACCAGCAGGGACAGCAAGCAGTTTCGCTGTCGCCTCAACTGGCAGGATGAGCGCAAAAGATCAATGCATTAGCTCTACGGGGTGGAGAAGAAGATACTTCAACGGTCATTAAGGCCAATCCAGACAAGTCAAAGTTCCCTACCCGCTGAGCTTGTTTGGGAGTGGTGACGGAGAGTGGAGTGAGGGGTCTCTGCGTTCTATGTACGGATTCTCTCTTCTCCTTTTCGAGTCGGGCAGTAAACTCATTCTCCAGCTGTTGGCGCTGACGGTCAAGGTCTTCCAATCTCTACGCATGAAAGGTCGCCCAGCAGTGAAAAAGATTAGAGGTAGCATGGTATCTAGTGTGCAAAGATAGGAGACGCCAAGCATGTCGTGCCTTTACTTTGCGATTCCTCTTTCTCCCTCAACTCGTGTCGGACCAAAAACTGACCTTCGTGCGTTGTTCTTCTAGAGCCGCAGCCAGATGATGGGTGCGGTCTACCTCCTCCTGAAGCTCGTGCTGAAGCTTATCGACCTGATTCTTAAGCTCAAGCAGAGCCTCCTGCGTGTCCTCTTCTTGTTTGTGTCCCCTCTCACGTTCAGACTGAACAGTTAAATCGAGATTAGATCTTACGTAGTGAAGGGATTAGGCTAGCCTGTAAGTTTGGAAGAAGGAGAAGACGGAACTACGAGTCAATCGTGGAGTGATTGATTACCTGCGGTCGAGGTTTTAGCAGCTTCTCTAGGTCCTCTAATCGCCTTTGAGCGCTTTCCTAAAGTTAATCAAGAACATAACAGATAGGACCGCCACAGACACGAAGATCAGCTCGGCACAACTGGTTTACGAATAAAGGAGACTCAGGTTCAGAACCAGGTGGTAAGTGTGTGATGTCTCTCTTTGGGAGAGAGAGCGGAACGTATTATCCAAGGCGCACGTGCCACACAACGCCTCAAGCACAGCCAACATTGACAGCATTAGTATGGAAGGTCTCCTCCCAACATTGAGAGCTCATACACCTCGTCGTACAGCACTTTAAGTCCTATTCATGGACGCTCGCCTCCCCTACTGTTTCCTCTTTGCTTCACCTCCTTCCTCCCCCTGTGTCCACCACTCTACGAGAAACGACTAAGAAACTTACATGCTCATCGCGCAGTGCACTGTTCTCAGTGGCGAGCTCCTGATTGGTTTGCTAAGGAACAGGGACCCCGAACGAGAGAAGGGAAGGGGAGAGAGTCACTTTGGAGTAAGAAACTTGGTTCGTCGCCGGCCGAGGGCTACAGGCATAGCTGAAAACAAGATGAAACTCTTCGCAACACTCTTTCCCATCCTCTTCATACCTCCATCTCTAGCAGCCTTCTCTCCACAGCTTCAACTGCTTCACGGTCAATGAGATTCCGGGTCGTATCAAGAGCTTCCAAGACCTAGTAGAGACAATTGAAAGCAGGTGTAACGAACAAGACACTATTTTGGTGCCAATGATAATGTAACGTTCGAGTATGCCACATCCACTCTTTTTTGTTTCAAGTAGCTGACGATAGTAACTCATCCGGATGAGGACATGAGGTAGAAAAAACTTCTCCGACTAGAAAGGACAAGCGGCTACCGAGGATGGGAGTAAGGTGCCAGGTCAAGAAGGAAGGTCATCAACAAAGCTGAAAATGTCTTCTGTATCTGAAGCCTACCCGTTCCTCTCCCAATGCAGTGCCGAACCGTAGGAGTTCGTCCATGAGCTGCTTGATGGAAGGGCTTCCTCGAACAGATGAAGAGGTATCGGGAGGTGGCGGTAAATGTGTTGGTGGCGGGGACTCCAGGGAGGAGAGAGACGAGGCAACGTTTGCATGCTTATTCAAGCCTGGTGTTTTGTGCCCTCCTAGTAACAGGGAGAGAGAAAAGTAACGGAAAGTGTGACTGTCAGGACGACGAAGGTCTTCATCACTCTTCTTGCATCAATCTTGAGAACAAACAGCCCTCTGTTAACCGACCTTTGCCACCTAATGAAAGAGCATTTTATGACTCCACGGACCTGTTGTAGATACCATTTCGATCTCTCCTATATAAACTCTGCGCGTCTCTCTTTCTCTCTTCTTCGTCTCTCTCTCGCCCTCCTCCCGTCCCTCCCCCTCCTCCCATCCCTCCCCCCCTTT
>FLMG01003951.1:0-24389 GCA_900088475.1 Hyphochytrium catenoides
GTCTCCACCAGGAACCTCGGCCTTGAAGTGCGACCTGTAACGAATTGCAAGGGGGACCAGCACCCTTCTGAATAAGGTAACGGACACATCCGAAAGCAAGCCAGTTTTACTGTTTTGGACCAAAAAGAGCATGAACGTAATTTCTCCCAAGTACCGCATTTATGGCCACAACGAACATACTTCGTCATAAATACAAGCCGTCCTGCCGAAAAAGTACAACATCCATTTAGAGCAAAACTGCCAAAACGGAGGAAGGATTTAGTGGCGACACCCGGAAATAAGCAGAGAGCCCGTCCGAGGTTTGGTGTTGGTATAGCATTTAGGCCCGAGGATAAGATCACTGTACTCATGGTTTGGAGCCTTTCTTGTCCCGTTTCTGCCCCAAGTTTGTAACGGACAATGATGAAGGGTTGGCGAGGAGAGAAAAGCTCAAGGCGGACCGATAGCTTTCCTACGTTCTGCCTGCCTTACAGCTAATAATAAAGTCTGACATGGGAGCTTCCCAGTGTTTCGCCCAGAATCGCCCAGAACCTGGGGAGGAAGAAGCTCGCGAGGACGAAGAAGCATGCCAAGATGAGGATGGGCATCATTGTTGTTGGGTAGTCTACGTAGCAGGAGGAAGAGAAGGAGGAACTTGCATACGATCTTGGCATACTACGCACGAACAAGAGTGGTGGGGCTGAAAGAATATTTGCCATCCAGTGACAGCTTCTTCTAATATATTCCATTGACTCATCGGGTTTAGGATGTAGAGATAGATGTTTGTGGCTGTGTCAATTGTTCTCCTTTGTTGTCTTTGCTGCAGGTTGCTCTCGTCTTCCCTCTCTCGGACAGTTTCAATTCGCAATAGAAGCCAAAAATAGTGCGGCATGATGCCGACGGCATTATTACACATTCAAAAAGAACTGACGAGAACTAGCCGACGTGGGACTACGTCGCCTCTCGGACGGCTGTATCATGGCATCGCCATTTTTTGAAAGAACCATCATCGTACCAGCTGCTGTCATTATGCCATAAGAATAGTTGACGCAAAGACCATGAGATGTGATCAATGGTAGGGATGATGTTACGGATCTTTTCAGGGAGCACAGCTGCTGTTGTTGTAGAAGCATGCTTGACCGGCTCTTAACCTCACATCCCTCCTCCTTCCCCTCCAGATGAAGAAGGCTGATGATCCACCCAACCAACTCTGCCTATCAGCTACTTTGTCCTCCATAATAGTCGGCCGGGTGCAGAATAATTTTCAAACCTATTACTGTCTGCCATCAACATCTTTAGGGTTCCCAGGAACGTGGATGGAGGTGTGATGATGATCAAGGAGAAGTTGACCATCCTCCCCTCCCTCCTGGGGACTAAGAGAATTTGTCGATACTCGTTTATGTTAAGCCGTCTGACGAGAAGAAAGAGTAAGGGTAGATAGTGACGCGGAAGTGGTGGGCTCAATAGTATTTAAAAGGATGTGGCTATTATTTCCTCAGGCTGTCATTTAGGTATAAACGTAATCTACCTCTGTGAAGAATAACCTCTGCAAAGGTCTTACTTTGAGATACGAGTGGGCTAGAAGAGTGAATGAGAGGTCTGGCTGTTGAACTAGAGATTTGCTCTATACTCTGCTAAAATAAGTGTTGCTGGCAATTGTGACGACAACAGTTAGAGGTAAACTGCTGAAAGATAAGCATCGTCATCATCGCTCATGGGCACTGCAACGTCTCAGTTGATCCAAGTCTGCATCGTCAACCACTGGGCCCTGATAGGCCCAGTAGGACGAGCAATTGGATGGTAGTAACGAAGGTGAGCGGGTTCGAGTAGGTGCCCATAGAGTTTAGTTGTAGACAGCAGATAATAGTCTTGAGGATAGGACAAGTTCGAGATGAGATTGCCACAGTGCAGAATTTACATATTGTCCTCTATGAGAACAAACAGTGAAGTTGACAGAGCCATCGTCTTTGACTGCTAACGGAATGATGTCCTCTTTCCACAGTTTTTCAATAAATAGAACTATGTTCGTCCAAGAAGGTATTATAAACTCGTGGGGATGGTAATATATTATAGTGGGTGCACTTATGATGGCAAAAGAAGATGGTATGAGACAAACACGAGGTTCTGGTGGAGACTACCTGCTGCTGCACCGGCGCGGCATCGTGCAGCGCAACATCAAGCCGGAGAACTGCCGATCTGCGTGGGTTGTAGGGATAGCAATCTGACTGCCAGAAGAATCAACTTCGGCAAGACTCGGTTCATTCCGGCTGATCCCATGACAATCATTGAGGGAGATCCTGAGGCTGGTGCCAGATAGTGACCATCCGGCCTACTACTACCAAAAGTAAATCCTGTATGGCTGAGACATCTATCTGTTTGAGTGGTCAAGGTCGACACTTCGACGCCATTTGGGCTGGATACCTATTATCCGCCCATCCCAAGGAGGAGCTCCAACTCGAGCAACAAGCCGACGATCTCGTATCCCTGATCCAGTCCATGTGGAACCCCGACGCGTCTCTTCTGCGCTCAACGAAACAGGTCCTCAGAAGTGAATTGATGCAATAGAGCATAGTACACAAGAAAAGGAGGATGCTTGAATGGATCTCCTTCTGCTTCTTGCTTGATTCTCACCTGTCGATGACAATGCATAGAGCTAATAGCAAAGACGAAGATTAGGTGATGTGAATTACTTGCTCCACAGCATGCATGCCGAAGTTGTTGCTCCTGATGATCTCGTCGGCCAATCTAAGGATGCGTTCCAAGTACGTACTTCTGATATTATTAGAAAGGAACCTACACTCACCCTCAGAATGCAACACAACGGTGATGGTGGGATGATCACGAAGACAGGATTCTTGATGCCTGACAGATGATGTACATCCGAGCCCCCAACCGCTTCCGAAGACCCAACAACTGTTCGACAGTTCTCATCAGACCTTTTGGATTCCCTGCCTTGGCCTCCAATGTCCCCATGTCCGAACCGCAGATCAACATGGCGGTAGAACTACCACGGCATTGCACTGAATCACTGGGAATAAAAAGACAGAACCGGAGTTCATCCCACAACCAAGCTTTGTTGTCAATGCAACCAAGCAAATCTGGTCGCTGGATACCTCCAGAGGGTTCTAGGAGCCTTTCCTAGGAACATTTAGGCAGGAGGCGCTACTTCCACTCTTTCTTACCTTCAAAGGCTTCATTACGAGTACTACGTTTTACTGGATTGTTCGTGTGGTCAACATTCGCCAAAATCTGTTGTGCTTGAAACAGAATCAATTTCTTTATTATAGCAAAGCATAAATTCTTATTCCATTCTAAACCTGAGTCTGCTATTAGCTTAAAAGTTGTAGGTCTTGCTTTAGTTTTATACCACTTTTATTGGGCTTTTATTCTGTGAAGAAGGATTCTATGTAAAAATGATGTACAGGTTGAGGTGGAACTGTGTCCTTTCAGAGTGCGAAGTGCGAAGTCATACTTTTCGCCTGGAAGTTCTGTGTTTGGCTGCATCTTGACGAGGAACGGAGGAAGATGATCCGTAGCATCATCACTGCTAGGTCAATGGTGCTCATCATGGCTTATGGGCAGGAGAGGGACTGCATACTACGAGCTACAGAGTAGCATCGTCCAGCATAATCGTATAGAGCTCACACGGAGATAGTTCCAAGCAAGGGTCAACTGTTGGATGGCCGCAAGGGATCATCTGTCAGTGGATTTCTTTGTTGACCAGGTAAGAAGTGAATCCATAATAATCCTATTTACTTTCATCGTTATGCGGTCAATCATGGAGCAGACTGCCAGACTGAAGAAACAAGCGAAGTAGTTCCTAGGGCCACAAGTAAGAGAAAGAAAAATAGAACAAAGGCCACTGGCTCCCATGTTCTTTGCCAGAACGTGGCCAGGAACGCCAAAGCAGCCCGTCTAAGTGGACGCCAGTTGTCCTAGCTTTATTATACTAGACTGGGTGACGACTCATAAGCAGCTCAAATTCACTTGATGGTTTAGTGCAAGGGCCTGGTAATAGCAGGTGATAGTGCGAGCCATAGGACGCCAAGAGGGGTCGAGTATTCAATAGATGCAAACCAGTCTTCTTGATTCTTCGTTCCTTCTTTCAGATGAAAGGATTATTGACCCAACTCTTGTTGCTCCTCACTCCTCACTAGCGCTTCACCAGCGACATAGAGGTCCAAATGCTATACTTTCGCAGAGACTCGTCTCTAGGTCTTGAGGTGAAAGCAAAGAAGGGAGAAAAAGACAACACCCATCAGCATTCGCCCAGAGAGTCATTTCTAAACTTTCTCAAGATAGTAGAACCTTTTATCCTCCTCAAGCGAAGACAAATATTGACAAACAAACTAATGATGCCCGCGACAGCATCAAGATTGAGGTTGCGACAGAACAGGCACAAAGATCTCGCAAGGCAAATCCAGAGGGATTTTCCCGAGTTCTGCCAGTCGGTGGCTAGTGGGGAGTTTACCTTGGCCAGGAATTATATCAAGGACGCAATGCAGTCCGGGACAGGAAGCGTGGACTCTAAAAAGGCACTGATATCTATGAAGCTAGCCCAATGCTATCCCACATTTTGGAGGGCGCTTTGCAGCGGCCAAGTTAATCTTGTCTACCAGCTTATGGAGAACTCCTTGAGCAATGAAACGGAGGACACCGAAGATAGGGACGACTCTCACTTCCAGCGAAGTCTACCAAGGGCTGAGATGGCAAACTCTTGTCGAAGCTGATCTGCCAAGGGGAACCTTAAGCGTGTAGCGCACTACTCAACCACTCCTTCCTATTTATTAGCTGCAGTATGCATTGCTGGCATTTACGCGGTTAGCTTATTAATGAGTTGCTTAGCCAGTAATAGAGCATTGGACATTGTACCATAATAAAGTATTAAGCTGCCTCTTCCTTATCGAGCTCCTAGACAGCCTCTGCCTCCATCAATGCTGATGCATTCTCCCGTTAAGAAAAGTGCCTGCAAAAAAGAGAGATATTACCAATGACAAGAGCTCCATTTTAAGCAGCTTGCAGTGCTGCCTTTACCTTGTCACTAGCCAGAAAGGCGATAAGGTTCGCGACCTCCTCAGGTTTGCCCACCCTTCCTAGGGCCTGAGCAATGGGATGGCAGGTGCTTATAGATCTGTCAATGAAACCCTGATACGTTTCCTCTGACATGCCGCCTCTCCTATGCAGCTCCGTGGCAATGACACCTGGGTTTACGGCGTTCACCCTTATACCGAATGGAGCGAGGTCTACAGCAGCGCAACGTGTGAACATATCGACGGCAGCCTTGGATGCACAGTAAGTTGCTACGCCGCCAAAAGATTGCTTCCCGTTAACGCTGCTGATATTTATAATGGCAGGCCCAGCCGCTGTTCCAGCCGCCTTTAGGTGAGGGATACATTGCACCATAACCTCAAAGACGGATCGAGTGTTGGCATTGAAGATCTTATTGTACTGTTCTAGATTGCAGGCATCAGAGCCAAAGGCGCCTCCCTAGACGGACCATGGGTGTTAGTTGACCCTGTGCCCCATGAGCTTCTTAGAACGCCTCACCTGCAAGATGCCGGCGCAGTTAACCACCGTAGTTAGTCCATCTAGTTTCGCTGCCGCTTCCTTAACCACGGCCTCAGCCTGTCCCTCCACCTCCAGGTCAGCTTGAAAGGTCAAGCAGTTGATCTCCTCTTTCAAGGCTCTCAAAGCCTCTGCGTTTCTTCCTGTTGCGAGGACCTAATGGGGGTGATAAAGCTCTCGTTAGGCAGGGCAAGATCTTTTCATATGCTGACAATTGTGGAGGCACCTGGGCGCCTTCCTTTGCAAACAGTTTGGCGGTAGCCTTGCCAATGCCAGACGTGGCTCCTGTTATCAGGCACTTTTTGCCAGCCAACATAGTACCTGTCACTGAGCCTAGAGGCAATGAATCACGTCTGTTAAGTCTGATCAAGCAGTCAGAGCAGCAGTTGTGCTGTTGGTCGGGACGGGGGCTCCGGAGATGATGAGTGACCTTATTATGCAATGGCTAAGCCGTAGTAAGCCTATTGCTTGATGTGGAGCACCTCGATGGAACTTGACGAACTCATTGTCGTTTACTGACGGATCCTGGCTTCTGATCCCAAGGAAACATTTCCAATGAAAGGAAGGTTGGTCAAGATTCCGCCTCTATATATAACAACAGTTCAGGTTGAAAGATTCGCGCGTTGCGCCTCGAAAGGATTCAATCGGAAAGATGAAGTTTGATAAGAGGAAACCAAACCAAGAGAAGGCACAGCTTTTCCTTAGTAGGAGCCCTTGCACCTCGAGGGTGAGAATGCGCTGAGAGGTTGGCATGGCCGCCTTCCTCTCCGAAGATGATAGCCGTGAGGAAAATGGGAGTCGGGCCTTTCTATAGTTCAAGGGTAGAGCTACACCACGATCTTTGAGGTAGAGAGCTAGAGGAGTAGTCCAAGTCCTAAGGGCATCTCGACGACTTGCTGCGCTGCTGCCTCATATATACTAATACCTGGAATATGCATCCAATTCTCACCCTGGTAAGCCAACTATCAGCATCTCCGCCTTCGACATCGACAACACTCTTCCCAGACTCAGTCGAAGGTAACGACTGCATGCGGACCCTGATCTCATGCGACCACGCCAATGCCCATTGATAGCATTATATCTTACTCCTAGCAACCTGGGACTGTCACAAGATATGGGCTTCCGGACATGTCGCCTTGGCTTTAGCATAGCCTTTCCCTAGAACACTCACTTTATGCACCTACGTAAGGTGCTAAAAATAATAAGAGAACGACTAGGCGGGACCCACTATCCTTTGACTATTGACGCCAGCTTGTGTTTCTACTCGTGTCTCCCGCGGAGTAACTTCATCAAGAACAAAGATGTGCTCAGTGGAGATCCTAAAGGGAACCACCCTCGCTCTTGATCCTTTCCACCTAGTATTGACGCAAAGGGAGTTAGGTAACAGAGATGCGGAGGTTCGAGAGATTTATCCTCACATCAAGATAAGCAGTGCCAAATGGGAGAAACTCGTCGGCATGAATTTTTGCTAAGCCTTGGTAATCCGTTGCCTGCTGCTCTACCGTCGGCTCCTACGGATCCCAACAAGGTCAGCGTTATATGCTTCATCATTCCAGAATGACCAACACTTACATCATCTGGATCCAGCTCGCGCATAAAGCTAGCGGGGTTTCCTCCCCAAAGCTAGTATTAGAGCAGATCTGTTAGAGCTCGATTGCGGCCCATATCGGGTAGAGCTTCAGTTCTTACCTGGAAGGCAGGAATGCGCTGCCCAGGGAGAACGACACTGCCTGCTGCAATCTGTGCGCCTCGTTCAATGAAAGCCCCGTCCATAATGACAGAGCCCATGCCGATAATGACATGGTCCTGGATAACACAGGACATCAAGGTACAAGAATGACCTACAGAGTTATACATCAGGTCTTCCAAGAGAGCCAAAAAGGACATAGCTTTAGCTCGTATGACCTATCGTCACATAGCTTCCAATTTTTGTGCTTGTGGGGAATCCTGTCTCTGATGACCTGGCAGTACCGACTACCGTGTTGTCTTGCACGTTGGTGAAGTGAGCAATCTCAACGGAGTTCTCGTCACCTACATAAAGAGACAAGGCTTAGCTTGATTGAAAAGGATGAACGCAGACGCAGTGATTACCTCTGATGACGACATTGTACCAAACGGAGCTATTGTGACCAATGAGGACGTCACCAATGACAGTGGCGTTAGGAGCTACCCAAGCGTCATGGACAACACCTGGTCTTTTGTCTAGGATATTCATAATCTGCCGATGGCGGGAGACTATACCATTCTGGATTAGCGAGCGGTAGAGTTATTGACAATAGAGATCATAGGGGACGCACATTTTTCCTGATAGAAATTTTCGCCAGCCGCGCGCAGCCCTGCCCGATCAAGGGCCTGTCCGGTTTCCCGGAGGGCTCTCCCCAGCTGAACTCTGAACCTGGAAAGTACCATGTTTCAATGCGAATAAGCAGCCAGGCCGCCTGCGTCACTTTAAGGTCTGCAGAGTCAGTGGTGAAGCGAAGATCTGCAGACTTTTGCAGACTCCAATCAGAGAGCTTTATAGAAGTGCGGACAGAGCTTTTTGACCCCGATGAATGATGTCTAGGGCACTTCCCTTCTCCGCATATACGAATCACAGTATCCATAGAATTTGTTCCTCAGAGTCAATTCCCGATAGCTCCCTGGCAACGCTTTTGCGGACTAGTTGAAATGCAGTCATTGGCAGAGGGGTGACCTCCGGCTACAGGATAGGTGAGGTCGTTCCCTCCATCTATAGAGGCAGTGCTTAACCTCTGCACCCTAAGGTATTGAAGCTTTGCCCGGATGGCGGTTAGCGGCTCTGTCTTTATCTCCCTATCTTGATGATGAATTTTTGTCGGATTTTCACGGATATTTGTTCCACCGATAGCATCTCATGATTGATCTCAATGTTCCTTGTCCAGTACAAGCTCCAAGAAACTCTTAATAATGTGACCGTCCTCGTTCATTTACATTCCTCTTCTTCCATGTACTTCTATTTGATGCAATTATATGAAGATTTATCTCAGATCGTGCGTCAGATATGCTGTTCTAGATAATCTCTTTACCCGCATGCTCCACGACCAATGTGTAGACAAGGAGTGGAAGTCCTGCCCAAGAATTTCATTAACGTCTGACAAAGGGCCCAACTTTATAGAACAAGCTTCACGGCACCCTTGTTGCATTATCCCCCACTCTCCGTGGTTAGGTTTGAAGCTTGGCCAAGCTCAATAGTCTCATCCATTAGAGCAGAGACAAACGATCTATATTAGTACATTATTGATGGTGTGACGAGACACACCCTGCTAATCTCAGGCGATATCGCTACATCCTCTTCTTTAACCGGGATCGGTTGTCCTACTACAGCCATAGGTGGCCAAAGTCAGTATTACTAAGCAAGAGGAAGGCTAGAAGAACATATACCATGGCGTGATGTGTTCTTAGGGGGAGCTCATCGTCGCAACCATACTATTCACGAGATTGCCCACGTATTCTTCTAGCTAGCTGGATATCCTTTGGCATGATAGTTACTCGTTTAGCATGAATTGCACACAGATTGCTGCATCAATATCCTTAGTTAGCGACCACATATTAAAAGAGGGCAAGTGAGGGTGACTTGTGGTGCACTTACGCGTCTTCGAACAGATGGACCAAGTGGGCTTCGGCACTCTCTTGAAGAGCGAGCAAGGCGTCCGCCTTCCATCTGAGATCCGTGATAAAGCTCTGTGACACTTCTCTGACCTGTTAGATATGTCAAGGCAGTCAAGCCGAGCTCATACAGATAAGACTGGTAGATCCCAGTTCTCTACTTACCAGTCTGGCAAATGGCAGCTTACGCAGCAGCAGATCGGTACTTTTCTGAAACTTTCTAATCTCCATAAGAGCCTTCGTGCCTGGTCTGAATCTTCTCGTCTTTGGCGTAGGTGATGAGGGAAGTCTCCTCTGTGGCTTGGGAGTCTTTCTAGGTGTCTTTCTAGACGGAGTCTTTGAGGGACTACGGCCCCCGATGGTAGTGTGTTTCGAACGTGCCTGTTGCAATGGATAAGCAAAACATCCCTGGCAATGAAACTCATAATGTCTCCCGAGCTTACCATGTTTGTGTGCTCGGTCGACTTGCGCCCTCTGTCCTTCGGATATTGAATAGAGCAGAGTCACCTATTCTATTACCGGGTTACAGAAAGAGATCTGACCGGAGAATGGATCTCGATTGACTGCCTGAAAGTACGAAGAGAGGTGCACTATCAACGTCTCCTGCTGACCTCTACCCTTCTTCGCGCAGCTCCCTGATCAAGAACCCACGAGAGAAGAGCTGGAAAGCAAGCAAGTAGACAGGCAGAAGTGCTGCTGATGCTGGTGATGTGAGCGGCTACGAGGCTACAGATAATAGACCGGTGTGTTGAAGGGAACAGCAGACAAAACATGAGAGAAAATCGAACGCTCAGTTCAGATCAACAGCCGTTGCGCTGCACTAGCCATTGAGTTTAGCCGCCTAATATTACTTAGGGGTTACGGAACAGCCCCCACCCATCTGGGCTGGTCTGATTTGACGTTTGTAGTAGTAAATGTTCGAAACCTCCTCAAGGATACAAGACACCTCGAAGGGTAAGCTAAAGCCGCCCACCCACCCCCGGTTTGAAATGAGCAAATGAGAGGAGAGAGAAACAGCAGCGAGACAGAGCATGAGAGAGATATGAAATGCCCGTTATAGAACTAGCAATTCGGCATCGATAGGGGGAGAAAGACATCTGGCAAGCGGTGAGGTAGTAGAAGACAGAGGTGGACGCAGATGGTAGGCCTTGAATGACTTCATAGAAAGAGATGCACTGAACGAGTGAGGTGACAGCCAGCGGCAGGAAGAAGAGCAATTCTAGCTGATTGACGAGGAAAGAAGAGAAGAATAGAGAAGATAGAACTACTTATAAAGAGATGCGACCACGGAGGCGCATGAGCAGTGAGCTGAAGAGCTCACAGGCCATAGCTCTACCCTGGGGGAAAGCTCTGCTCCTGGGTCTCTTCGAGTTTCTATAGTTCTCTTGAACGTCATTGCCTGCTGTGACATGCACAGGTGATGGCTGGCACAACGCCTTCTTCACCCAATTGATCTTGTCACCATCACATGGGCAGGGCCTTAACTAATGAGGATTACAGTCTCTCGCCTTTCTATTGTTAGGACCTGCAAGGGCGTGAAGCGCTTATGGTAGAACTCCCGTAGGCAACGTACGCGTAGGCTCCTTAGCCGTTCGAACCACGATCTCATAAATAGATAACAATAGCCAGCAGCCTAGACCATGATGGCAGGTGCTGGACGACGGATCATGTGCTCGAGTTTTGTAACTGACTAGAGATTCTGTTGCTAACCAGTCCTTGCACGCTTGCCTTCCCAGATACATTGCCAATAGCCGCAGATCCTCTGTCTGAATAACCGTGTTTCTCTAGTCCTCGAGTCATCACGTTGAAGACTACTTTCACCACTCCGTACGACCGAACGCGGGTTACTGCACGGAAAAGATCGTGTGTTGTTAGCATGGGAAGGGTAATGCGCATGAGATGAGACGGACCTTCTCTCCCTTCATTCTGTGCAATAAACTTAGCGTCATAAAACTCAGGCTTCGAACCGAAAAGCGTTCCAAGTAACTCTTGGATGCCAGACGACGAACAAGGGGCAAAGAGCCGGATATAGCGTACGTAATTTCCAGGCTGAGTAGGAACATGCACGGAACCGTAACCCTTGACAACGTCCCGTCCAAAAGCATCCAGTCCATAGACCTGCACCGTCTAGATTAGACATCGAAGACGGAGTGGTTTCGTTTCAGTGCAAGAACGGGCGCCTTACGCTAAGAACCAGCCGTGGCCAGCCATGAGGGTTAGTGCTCTTGAAGGTCACATCCATAGGAAAGTTCCAGACAAGCGCTCGATCAAGCTCGGCTGTACTGGTCCTTGACATTTGAGTCAGTCCCATCTCGACTCCCTACGCCCAACAGGCAAAGGAAGCACATACGCCGTCAAGGGAAATCTCAGGAAGATATTCGGCACGCCGACTTACGTTGATGACCCGCCAGTCATGGCCGTATGAGAAGGCGTAACGGCAGTAAACTTCCTCGATAGTGAGGAACTACGCAGCCATTTATGATTAATTCCTGCCTCATGATTTTCCTTAACGAGACAACTCACCTGCGCAGACTCTATGTGGCCAGCAACCATCACGTGGAAGCCAGAGAGCCGGGTTGTCTCGCCACTCGGCTCATCCTTAACCTCCGCGGGATCCCCCGCAGACAGCTTGGATTTCATCAGCTTTTTGGTAATGGCTTCTAGAGACATGGGCCACTATGCTGTGCTGCGCCTCCTTTTAAACAACCTGTGGTCCACTGCTAGGAAGGAAGTTCAAGCTCCGCTGTCAGAGATGCCGAGAAAGCCGATGTCCTATGTTACTATAGCTTAGCTTACGCCGTGTCGGCTGTTGACCAGTGACACTGGCTGTGGCTGTCTGTGTCGCTTCGCTTGCCCCGCTCTAGCCTTCAACTATCTTCTTGTACGGGGAAGAAGAAGAAGAAGAAGAGAGAAGGAAGGGAAGTGCCGTTACATCTTCATCCCCAACTCTACTATCATTCTTGCCCCCTCCGCCAATAAAAGCCGCTAACGTTCCGGAGCCGCTAGGGGCTAACGGCGATCTCTGTGGAGACTTGAGGAAGCTTCGTCACAGTCTCCACAACCAAAGGACATAGGGAAATCGGCCATCAGTGTGCGCCAGCACTGAGCCTTAGCCCTTGGCCCTTGTTAGCTCAAGCCAGTGGAGAAGACAAGGAAGGCAAGCTAGCGTAGGGCCCCAGCTTTCTATATAAGGAGAGAAGTGGCGACGGGCACTTGTTTGTCGTCTGGGCGTTGCTTGCTAACCTGAGCGCAACCCTCAGGAGCTGTTTTCGCAGGCAAGGAAGAGGGCGAAGAGCGTGAATCTGGCTGGAAGCGGCCATTCCGCAGGAGCCACGCTATACTTTTTACCCCCAGAACCTATTTGAAGGCGGGTCTGGGGTCGCTCAGGATTAGTCCTTCTCCATCCCGGAGGCTTTCTGTCTAAGTGCCGTTGCTCCTCCAGGAAGGCATTACGGAAAGCATGTATGCAGCAACAGCTCCCCGAACCCAAACATGCCGCGCGGCGTGCCTTTCAGGGCCAGGGTCTCTGTCTTTGGCTTCGAGTGGTACAGCTCACCCTGTGAGCAAGAAGAGGCGCCGATGGGACAGTGAAGCAAAATCCGACGGGCGGTCCCCTACTAGAAAAGCAGTTTTCAAGAGCCCATCAGAGCCACATTGTCCGATGGCCCAGCACCTCGTCACGGGTTACTTCGCCCTACTTCCCGCGGAACTTCTACGCCTTGTCTTCAGGTAGAGCGTGATAGTTTGCCTTCTTGGATGAAATCGATCTAAAGCTGATGGCCTCTTACGTCAGGATGCTGAGGTCCAGGGACTTGGTTGTCTGTTATCGTGTGAGCTGGTTTTTCCGAGATCACTCGATCAACTTTATAAAGGCCGTCCGCCTCTTCTCCGAAGGCACTAAGCTGCGACGGAAGGGAAGACGAGGGGTAAGTTATTCTCCTTTTTGCCAGTGCGGTTGCCCATGCAACACATTGTGGTCACCCACTCTCTGGGGTATCACCTTTCCCTGCAGACTTTTCTGCTTGTCTCGCTCTTTCTTACTCGCTGTTGGTCTAAAAAAGTTGAAGTCATAACCCACTGAACAGTTCTTTGACCTTGTTCGGTAGGCGGCTGAGCTCTGCTTCCAACGGGCCCATGCGCAAGGGTACGCCCTGGCGGCAAACAGCATTGGGCTCCTTCATTGGGAGCGGGAAGCTTATGGTGAAGCTGTCTCATGGTTTCGAATAGGTGCCGATGGCGGCGATGGTCTCAGCGTCTGTAATCTGGCGAATGGTAAGTGCTCATTTCTATGGCCATGCCATCAACTGACGGGCGACCATAAAACGCTCATCCCCTCATGTCCTGGGTTTCGGTCTGGCTCTCTTCGCCTTTTGAGCCTATCTCACGAGCATAATGCCTGCCCTTCTCTGTGCCTTCCTCATCCATTGGAACCCGAACGTGATGCGGCAATCCTTCTGCCATACAATCCAAACTGTTCCCAGCCTTCTATCAGGGCAAAGGTAAAAAAGTACCTGCTTCGAAAGTTCTCAATCAGCTCGAGAATCACTGACCCATTGCGACTTGTCACTCTGTCATTAGGAGCTCCTTTAGACCTGGACACAGCGGCGGCGCTATTTGAAAAGGCAGCCTTGACCGGCAATGTAAAGGCTCAGTATATGCTAGGTCTATGCTATGTCACTGGCAAAGGCGTAGGAGAGTCGAAGACGCTGGCACGCAAGTGGCTGTCGCTTGCTGCTCAGAAAGAGTAAGAGATACGCGCTGTACCCTTTTGGGCCCCCGTTTCTGTGTCATAAACTCCTTCTCGACGAAGCTCGCCATAGACTAGGAACCTCTTGCCCTTGGAGCCATAGGCTGTGTCTGAGCCTGTTCTACGGGACGAGTAGCCCCTCTCTGCATCTGTCTCTTTCATTTTGCTCATACTGGCACAACCCTTTTCTCTATTTTTTTTATGTATGCTTGGCACTAACGCTCTACACTTTCAGCTATGCTCGAGCCCAGCATCTACTTGCCTTGTGTATAGCGGACATCTCTACTAGTAAAAAGGAGGAAGTTTGGCGTCATTCCGCCTCGAGCGTGTACTGGCTGAGAAAGGCAGCTAATCAAGGTCATGCCGAAGCCCAGCTTTGTTTGGTAAGTGACATCTTTGAGAACGCCATCGCAGGCGATACGTCAAGGATGGGAGGGCGTTAAAGCTAAACGGCTAGAGACAAATGAACAAAGAGAACCAGAGCGAAGAGAGAGAGAGGGAGTGCAGAAAGGGTGGACAACATGTTCCGCCAAGGAGGCGGCATGAGCTCTACTCCTACTGATCAGCAAACTAAGCAAGGTAACGAGCTCTACGAAGGCTAAACTTTCTTTATTTTCTGATCCGTAGGCGGAATGCTATAACAAAGGTTCAGGCATACAAAGAGATGAACGACGGGCTCTTGTTTGGTTCGAGCTGGCATACAGACAAGGTTTGACTGAGGCGAGAGAAATGTCCTCGCCCCTTAGGGCTTCTTTCACAATTGCTGAGCTGCTTGAGCTTCGCAAGGAGATTGACAGACGGGAAGAAAAGTATCGAGGAAGTAGGAAGACGAGAACTGGAACATGAAACGAGTCTATTTTTGCAGCACATAGTAGAAGTAGTCCTAGGCAGAGAGAGACAAGGCAAGGCCGAGCTGCGCTATGTGCTTGTCAGCCACACACATTGTCTGAACGAACTAGATTCAGGCTTTATTTATTCAGCCACTATATTGGCTGGGGCTGGAGCGCTATCGGTCAACCTTCGTGGGCTCTTCGTGCAGACAATATCATAGGATATGTAGAGGGAGGAGATGAAGATGAAAAGTGAGGGACCACTATCTCCCTCAGGCTCTAATAACAATCTTATGACTGCCAAGCCGCAGTCAGAACTATGAAAAATCGTGGTTTGTCTCAAAGGTCAGCTTCCGCGCCACGGAGGCAGTCTGCTGAAGCAGTAAAATGACCTGAGACAGGAGAAACGAAATTCAGTGAGAAACTCATCTTAAGGACATGGACTACTGGCGACGACTAGTGCAGAGGCTCACCGAGCAAAGGAGAGGATGTGAAGCACCAAAGATGAGAAGATAACAGGTCGAGGGCAAAAGATCAGGTCAAGAGCAGGTCTGGCGTCACGCTATACCAGGCCGTCACTCCCAGCTCTTACCCGCAACCATAGCCGCCACCAATGGAAGATGATTGAAGGAACTAGAGTAAGAAAGGAAAGAGCAAGTTACCTTGTCTAAGCTGAGGCTAGTGATATCCATTCCATTGATCGCCACCAGCACGTAGCCTGGGTGGACGATGCCACTGGCCTCCAAAGCACCCTCAGACCCGTCGGGCAACGCGGTAAAGCCATCCACCACTGCTAAATCTTGGTACTCTGAGTCCAGAAGAAGGCCCAGAGGGCCAGGAGGCACAGCCACCTCTACAATGGGAGGGATATCCTCGCTAATGAAAGTAGGAAGAGAGCAGGGATAAGAAGAGGGAAAGAGGGACAGACAGACGAACAGAGACATAGCGAGAGAAGAAAAGAGAGAATGAGAGAGACAGCCAGCCAGCCAGAGGGAGTGAAACACGGAGAGAAAGAGAGAGAGAGAGAGTGAGAGACAGACATACAGACATACAGAGTGCGAGAGAGAGAGAGAAAGAGAAAGAGTGCTGAAGATCGAGAAAGGAGTGCTAGTCACATTTAAGAACAGGGAGATGAAGAAGGCACTTTGGAGCCAGAGAGCGCCAATAAAGAAGGCAGGAAGAGCTCCGTAGATGAAGGCCAATGTCTCTCTTCTCCTTGCCCTTGGTCTTACAGAGCTTCCTCGTCCGAGTCCAGCCTCTCACTGTTCTCTCCTCCGACGGAGTGCAAGATCTGTGTAGACTGGGAGGCTGAATCATCTGCATACGCCTGATGGAGAAGCGGAAGAACAAGCAGAGACAAAGAGGATGATGCGGTAAGCCGGGAAGTTCCAGGTAGAGTGATAGGGCACAGGCACGGAGAAGGGTCTCTGGGAGTGTATAGAGAAGATGAAGCTGACCTGAGGCTGCTTTGCTGCCTGTGGTCCGGCAGTGCCTGAGAATTGAGCCGGACGAGCCTCAGGATGTCCTGTCTGCTTTAACCCGGCACTGTGCTGCCTCGGCTGCTCTTCTCGTCTCCTGTCTGCTGCTGGCTCTTGGAAGATGTGCTTTGCCTTAGGAGATGGCTGAAATGTAGCAGCCGCAGCTTTGGCGTACTGATCATCGGCATTACCGCCGCAGCAGCTGCCGTTGTTACCCATAGACTCAAACAGAAGCACTCAAGCTTCAAGAGCTCTCTCAGCCAGCTCTTTTCTTTCTCTTCTCCCTCTCCCAGAAGCCCTGACTCTCTTCCCTTCTCGCTGAGAATCTTGGACCCGATCGTCCGTCCAAAAGTCTCCCCCAGCTCGTAACCTTCCCTTCGATGACCCAGTCGCTCCCGCCAACTGAGCTCTGCAGCAGTGGAAGGCAAGAGTTGATGTGAACCAACAGCGTCGTTGTCAAGCGAAAGGGAAAGTCAGCGGGCAATGAATGCCAGTGCGCGGGCTGGAGTCATAGGAATCGTAGTGCACTTGTGCTTGTAACATGCGAAGAATCAATTTCTCTTCCTTTCCTTCCTCTCTCTCTCTCTGTCTCTCTCTCTCTGTCTTGTCTCGTATTAGTTTGTGGCTATTTTATAATACTATGATTTCTGTAGATTGTATCTCGGTGACTCTCTGTCTTGTGACGGCTGGATTTGGTTCCCCGTTAGTCGGGCAACAAGTGACAATTCGCATGGAGCTGGCTCAGCGGGAGGACACATCACTCGAGACTCAGGGACACAGCAGAAAGGAGAGAAAGTGAGAGAGAGAGAGAAGAGAGACACAAAAGAGGGTGAGGGAGGTCAAGGTGGACGGTGAGGAGGAAGACTAGATGAGGGAGTCAGGCGGCAAGGTGAGCGGCTCAGGCTAATGATGAGAGAAGATGCGTGTCTGGTCAAGATAAACGAGTCTGCAAGTGGTCAGACTCTCATTTATTTTATTAGCCCAAGAAGATATCTCCCTGCCTTGACGGGCTCCCGGCCATTCAGTCACGGAAATCTCAACGCTCAGTGAGAGCGAACGAGAGAGAGAAACGGTAGACTGGGGGCGGAGAGAGAGGGAGAAGGGGAGAAAAGGAGAGAAGCCTAAGGAGCTCAAGGTGATAAACTAACAGCTACAGGCCACTCTCCAATCTCTTCCGTCCCTCGACTGCCAACCTCTTCAGGAGAAGTCCTCAAGTTAGTTTCTCTCTCTCTTCAGTTCTTCTCATCCTTCCCCGCTTCATCTGTCTTCTCGCCTGCCTTCTGCTCAGAAGAACCTTCCTCCGCCTTCTCTTCCTCCTTCTTTTCCCCCTCTTCCCCTGTCTTCTCAGCTTCGGCTTGGTTCTCTTTCTTCTTCTTGTCGTCAGCTTCAGCATTGCTCCAAGCGCCTGCAGCAGACAAACAGTAAGGTTCCCACCTCCTTAACCGTGCTTAGCACTCTTTCTCTAGCTCTTCCGATGTCCCCGTTCTCTCATGGCCACTACTTTTCTCTTGTTCAGTCTTCCCCTGTTTGTCTATCCCTATTTATCTCCTACCTTCTAAGTACTCGTGGAAGCTGGTCTGCACGCCAAACGGTCTCTTTCCGATGAGCCTTATGATGTCCTCCAAGTTGATCGTCTCCTTTGATAGAAGCTCCTCAGCGACGAGAGAGACCTCCTTCCTCTTTTCTCTCAAGAGGTTCTTAGTCCTTTCATAGGCTTCATCTACAATTTTCCTCGCCTCTTCGTCAATCACCTGTGCCGTGGCTTCACTAAACTGCCTCTGAGAGTAGGGCTGGCTCTCGTCAGGAGGGAACGAGACCTTGCCAATCTTCTCATTCATGCCATAGATCTGGACCATTGAGTAGGCGATGCCGGTCACTCTGCGGAGATCGTCCGAGGCTCCAGTGGTGATCCTACCATCGTTGAAAATCTCTTCAGACGCTCTTCCTCCCAAAGCCATGCATATCACATCCAAGATCTGCTCCCGGGTACGGAGTGACACTTCTTTAGGGAGATACTGGGCGTACCCAAGCGCTCCCTTGCCTCTGGGGACAATGGTGACCTTCAGCAGCGGGTCGGCATGCTCTAAGAACCAGCCTGCAATAGCGTGTCCAGCCTCATGGTAGGCAACGATCCTCTTCTCCTCAGGGGACATCACCTTGTTACTTTCCAGGCCGCCGATCACCCTGTCCACCGCCTTCTCGAAGTCTTCGAAATTTATGGATTTGGCACTTCTTCTAGCAGCGACGATGGCCGCCTCATTGCATAGGTTCGCAATGTCAGCACCCGCGAAACCTGGAGTCAGAGCAGCCAGACGGCGAGCAAACTCATCCTTATTCCCTTCCACCGTGAGGCCGCGAATATGAACGTCAAAGATCTGTCTCCTTCCCTATAAGAAAGAAAGCAATAAGGTAGGGAAAGGCTAAGCCTCCAGCAGAAAAAGAGAGAGGACTAAAGCAAGCAGTAGGAGGGAGGACTATAAGTAACGGAGGGAACGCTCGAAAGTTGTCTGAGGTCTCAACCAGGTCAGGCCCTTGACTGAACGCGGTAACAGAGTAACAAGCAGCAGTTCTTCTATCCAGAGTAGCCACTAGCGGCTCCAAGGTAGAAGGTCTAGTAACAGGGGTATATAGGAGAAGAATTGGAGAGAAGAAAGAGAAAGAATCCCGGAAGGACGTTCCTTGGGTCATCTTACCTTGATATCGGGCTTATCCACCGTAATCTGTCTATCAAAGCGGCCAGGTCTCAATATGGCCTTATCTAAGATGTCTGCTCTGTTAGTGCCAGCCAGCACCACCACGCCGGTGCTGGTGTTGAAGCCGTCCATCTCCACCAGCAGCTGGTTTAGCGTGTTTTCTCTCTCATCATTGCCACCTGCAAAGCCCCTCGAGCGAGAGCGCGCGACTGCATCGATCTCATCAATGAAGACAATGCACGGCGCATTGGCTCGCGCCTGCTTGAACAGATCACGAACCCGAGACGATCCCACACCAACAAACATTTCAATGAAGTCCGATCCTACGCAATAAGAATTGAGTTCTCTGCTCCCATGAGGAAGGAAAGATGGAACGTCACCCAGCTAGATGTAGTGAGATAGAGTGCCACGTCAATAGATGATGCTCAAACGGACCGCGGAACGAGAAAGCAGCTATTGCCAAGGATGGTAAGTGCGATTGGATAAGAGATCAAGTGGCGCCTCACCTGAGATGCTGAAGAAAGGGACAGCTGCCTCTCCAGCCACTGCCTTCGCTAGGAGAGTCTTGCCCGTGCCTGGGGGTCCCACCAAGAGTGCTCCCTTCGGGATCTTCGCTCCAAGGTCTGTGAACCTCTTAGGGTTCTTAAGAAAATCTACGAACTCCATAATCTCTTTCTTGGCTTCGTCGACACCCGCCACGTCCTTGAACGTCACGTTGACGTCTTCCTTCTGCACTTTCTTGGCGTTACTCTTCATCACCTTAAAAATGCCGCCCATCCCTCCACCTCCTGAGAAACGAAGCGGTTAAGCGACCTTGTGGGCGTCAAAGCATAGCTTCATAAGACATGCTTAAGGTAAGAGACCGACAAGAGAACAGAGATGGCTACAAAGTGCAAAAGAAAGAATGGGAATGATAGGCAGCTACGCTATAACACGAATAAACGGTGAGGTACAAGTAGAAGACACTGACCTCCAACTCCGCCAGCGGATCTCAGCATGTAGAACAGCACACCCAGCACCAACAGAGAAGGCAAGAGCTTGAGCAGCTCCATGATGGCGTTCACTTCCTGAGTATACTGCACAGGCACGAAGTCCCTTGGATTGATACCCATCTCCCTCTGCGCACGCTCCAAACTTCTCTCAAATTGGTCCACACTACCAATGACGAAGTAATAGGACGGATTCGCAGGCATCAAGCCACCTGCTCGAGAGGCACGAGGCCGTAAGGTGCCTGGAGCTCCGCCTCCACGGCCCATATCATGCCCTGATTGACCTTGTCCACCAGTGCTCCATTGGTCTCGAATCTGGTGGTCGGTCTCAGGAGTGTCGTGCCACTCGCTGCTGCCAAAGCCGTCGGTTGGAGCTGGGGTGGAGACTGTGGGACGGCGCATAATTACACGGGCTACAGTCTTGTTCACCACCACAATCTTCTCCACCTACAGACGAGACAGTCAACGAAGAGTGAGCACGGTGCGTGAGGGAAGCTTGAAGGGTAGAGAAAACAGAAGCTGCAGATGAGAAGGGAAAGAAGCACTTACGGTCCCGGTGGGCAGGATATTATTCCTGAACTCCTGCCAGCTGATCTCATGGCTATTAACCCCGTTGGTGGGTGAGCTCAGGGCCATCATGGCAGCAGTTAACAATAAGAAAGCCAGCAGAGGAAAGTACCGATTCTGCTCATCAGGACCTCCGGGACCGCCTTTCGATCCGCCAGAACCTTTCTTCCCTCCTTGTGAAGGTTTGCCCCCTCCTCCGCCCCCTCCACCTCGGCCACCTCCTTCTCCTCCTGAGTTCTTAGGCCCGGCCTCAGGAGCCCTTGAAGGGCCCTCTCCTGGCCGAGACCTGCTGACCTTTGAGCCATCCTTTCCAAAATTTTCAAAGCCTCATGGAGTTGAAAAATGGCGAGAAGAAAGGGGAGAAAATAGCACAGAGAGAGAGAGAGAGAGTGAGAGAGAGGGAAGTGGCCAAGTGATGGAGAGACTTAGTCTTCTAATAATGCCCCTTGCATAGTTTGTGCGTGGTGTTGCCATACCTCTCGGCAGCTTCTCGTTCAACCATCGCACCAATTGCTGCAGCTGGCTAGAGGCAGGGCGCTTGGCTATTAGTAGTGGAAACGAGACCAATACGGTTACTTCCATGACAAGATGCGGATAGATGACGAGCTGTACCTGAACTCTGCGTCCCATAGGTTGTTCTGCAAAAGTGCTGAAAGGCCCTATGCCTAAGAAGCTCTTGAGCTCTTGACTGCTCAATAGCAAGGCCTCCAAGGCCTCCACTTCTATTTACTATTGACTCTACTTGCTGGGTAGAAGGATGAGTAAGGGTGTCACGGTTAGCCTCAGGGTGAGATCTCATACAATCATTGGACAGACCTTGACAAAGTGGTTAAGCGTTGGTTCCCCTGGCCTCCTCACCACTCTGGTAAAGTCCCGCTGTAGTCGCCTCATGGCTTCTACCCCTACAACTAATACCCCGTACGTCACACGCTTCTCAAACCCAGTCAACCACGCCCGATCCTGAAAGCTAGCAAAGCATCAGCTCAGCAAGCAATCACTCGCGAGGACACCGTCGGTCTCAATCTCACTTGCTGTGCGAACCGTCCCGCTCTATCTCGTGCTGCCGAAGCTCTAGGATGGCTCCAGCGAGCTCTAGAGACCAGATGCAGGAGAAGTCACTTTCTGAAGACGCAATGAGAATCTGCCTGCTGCGCCCTGGACGGCGGGGCGGCCCTGACATCACCACCAGCAGGATATTTCTCGCCTGCATCGACCTCCACCGTGTTCCCAACCAATGTAAATTCACAACCTGAGCAGCAGTTCGCTACCTCTCTGTGTCAATTTAGTACTTTTGGCGTGTCAGTTTAGCGATAATTGACAGGTTTGTTGTCGAGAATGAAGGTTAAGTGGGAACATAAACAGCGTTCCTTGTGGGTTGTCGACAGTCAAGAAAGGTGAGAAGGCAAGCGAAGGAATCGGACATCGAAGACCATCACCGGGCCGAGGAGACCGAGACGATCCTCCCGATGAAGATCCAGCGTGCTAGAGACTAGGAAGCACGCTCCTGGCGTTGCTTGTCTCTATGACGGTGAATATGGGTAGGATATAGGCGATAGAGGCTATGGCCTTGCCGTTGAAGCCAGTGGGCATGGGACAGTGGGTTCTCCTTTAAGTCTCTAGCAAAGTGTAACAGGCTCGTGAACAGCTATCGGGTGGGAGGCTTCCCATAACGTGATATGGCCGACCGCCGACATAAGTTAGGTTATTATGCGGGGACACTGTGATGAGTGAACGGTCAAGAGGATAAAGTTCTATCGCACTCCTCGATATGTTGCAGCCTTGACTCTGCAAACTTTCTTGTTGATCTTGCCCCTTCCGCCAGTCGCAAAGTGTGCACCCTTGATGGCAATGGAGGAGCTTGACATGCCTCAATAAGACTACCTTGTGACACTAAAGGCTGAATGGACATCAGCGTTGGCTCACACTCTCAATCTTTCTACGGCTCCCGTGGAGCAGCACTTCCACCCCTACACACTTATGGCTGCTTTCTTCTGCGGATATAGCTACCGAGAAACAACTAAGATCGAAGCAATAGTCACAAAAGAAACGTAGCAAAGAAAGAAGACACCAAGGAAGAATGAGAGGCTAGAAAAGAAAGAAAGGAGAGGACGACTGTAGGCGAGAGAACAAGTAAGTGCGCCGTGCCCTAGAAGTGTCAAAAGATTAAAGAGAGACAGCGGAGAGAGAAGATGCCTTAAAAAGATAGAGGCAGGTAATTGTTTACTGAGAGCACCTTTTGAGGCTGTAGAGCTCCAGGAGATGGAGACAGTGGACAGGAAACGGAATGGACGGATTGCTAAGTCAGATAACGGGCGCAACGGGCCCAGTGGGCTTCTTAGTCTCAAACCCAAAGAAGCCTGAAATGTCCTAGCACTTTCTCTCTTTCTTTCTTCAGGCTCTCGATCCAAGCTTTCAATGTTAAATCAATCAAATACCTCTCGTCTTCTTCTTCCTCATGCCTGCACTAATTGAGGTGCGGGGATCTGCGTGCGCTTGCACTCCCTCCCTATCATCAGCCTTCCGCCACCTATCGTCCCCTGTCCAGTAGACTTTCGCCCTCACCAGTCAGATTGATAGGAGCTTGTACCCTATACCGTAACACCACTCCGCTCTCAATGAGAGACAGAGTCTTTTCTGTTACTGCCAGGATGCGGCGACATACGGCTAGCCTTGGGCCGCTACCTCTGTTGTTTACTCTCAAAAACAAAGTTAGCGACCTCTCTCTCTCTCTCTCTCCGCTGACGCTCACTGCTCTGACTGCTTCACTGTATGTCTCTTCCTTGTGGCGGAGGTTCTCTCTATCATTATGAAAGGCGGCCGAGGCCTTCAAGGGCCACGCTGCACAGGATCTGGAGCTCTGGACCAAGCGATGAACGCGAGAGTTGAGATAATCTGCCGGACTCACTGGGCGTTAGCAGCTATTATTGTAACGCCGTTCAGAGAGCTTTGGGTGGCATCCTTCCCTTGTTGGGCCCTTGCTTGGTCGATCATTCAACCTGTTCGCCTTCTCTCTCTCCCACTCTCTCTCTCTCTCTCTCTCTCTTCTCATTACTTGCTGCTGCTGCTGCTCTCTCTCTCTATCTCTCTCTCTCTCTCTCTCTCTCTCTCTCTCTCTCTCTCTCTCTCTCTCTCTCCTATTTTGTCTCTGCCCTGTGTTCTCTCTTCATGTTTCTCTCTTCTTCTTTCTCTTTCTCTCCTCTCCTCTCTTCCCCCACTGTCGATATGTCTCCTCCTCTTCTACCCTTTCTCTCCTTCACTCTCCATAACTTGATCCTGGTGTGCTTTTCTCTTGCTATTTCCTTTCACTCAAGTGAGCCTCGTTAAGTCTTTCACCCCGTTCCTCGTGTTAGGTGCAGGGTCCCGAGCCATCAAGACCCATGGTCTTCTTTGTTGATCTAAAGTTAAACCAGCTGTCCTCTCCCCCACCCTTTTTCTTTTGAATCAGCCAGCTTCGCGATCTGAAATAGCGGCCCGTTTCGCTATCTCTTCATGATCGACCCCTGCGCACCGTCGGTCTCTCTCTCCTATCCTTAGCCCTCATCACTTATCTAAACAGAGAAAGAGAGAGAGTGTGTGTGTGTGGACCGAGCGAAGGAGAGGGTTGCCAAGCATGAAACTCCAGGGAGGTTGCCAAGCATGACACTCCATATAGAGTGATAAGCGCCGCCGTGGAGGCAAAGAGCCAAGACTGTGCATAAGAGGTTAGAAGAGAAAGCGATGACTTCTCTATTAGATAAGGCCGAGCGCTTCAGGGAAGAGAGAATGCGTCTCAAGAACAGTGCTGAGGAGCCGGTAAGACTCCATCGGGAAGAGGAAGCAAAAGAGAGAAAGAGAGGAAGAAAGGAAGAGAGAGGAAGAGAGAGAAAAAGGAAGAGAGAGGAAGAGAGAGAAAAAGGAAGAGAGAGGAAGAGAGAGAA
>FLMG01003963.1:0-15599 GCA_900088475.1 Hyphochytrium catenoides
GATCTGACTAGGCTTTGGGCTACTTCTGGCATCGGCTGTTGCGCACCCGGCCCCACTCGAGTCATTCTAGGATGGCGTTGACACATACTAAGTAAGATACACTGAGGACGACGACACCTTCAGACAAACAGACAGACAACGAGAGCGACACAAGGAGGAGAGATGAGCTACGCATCCGAGAGAAAAAAACAAATAGGTGGACACAGAGAGAGAAGGCTGGATCGCTACTGCCTTGTCGACGCTAGATGGGGCAGACGGGAAGAAGGGACACGAATTTTCAAAGGCCAAAATGCCAACGACGACGCAGTGGGGAGCTGCCCGTTACCTGGACCCAATCCTCTATCACAAGCTTTGAGAGAACCGCGTCAATAATGGCGAGGCCGTCCTGCTCCTCATTTGCTGACACCTCATCTCCTACAAGTACCCATTCCTCAGAGCTCTCACCTCCGCCAGTTGTTGCACCCTTAATTTTGCTACGAGAGTCTTCCGCGTGAGACATCATCCTTAGAGAGTGGGATAGCGAGCCCGATGGTGATAGGCTAGCAAAAGGATGGGACAATTGGAGGGGCAACTGGCAGATGTTTCGACGAAGGTTGCAGATTCTCCGGATCCGCCTGAATAACGACTAAATTGTCTAAGGGATTGTGCCGTAGCGATAAGGCTAGAGAGCGCTTGGAGAAAGGGACACCGACGCCAACTAGGCAGACAGATTGTAGAGGGCGAGGGCGACAGGGACAAGCGCCGCCGAGAGCAAGACAGTAGGACGACAAAGCCTACGGACGCCAGGGAGGACCCTTTTCCAGAAGACAAACGAAGAGGAGAGACACCAATTTGATGTCGAGCACTGGATACGAACAAACTAAGATCAACAAAAGAACCGAGCGTTGGCGAAGTAAAGAGCCATCTAATATCCGTTGTTCCTCGTCTATTGAGCTCCGAGCAAGCTGTCCTTCCGTGTCCCGATGACAAGTCTCTTCCCAATCTTCAACTGCAGATGCTGACCAACATTTTATAAACGCAACTTCCAAAAGAAACGAACCAAAGTCGTTCTTTTCGGCGTTTTAATTTCGTACCATCAGTGCTAGTGCACTGTTCTTGCGTACCTCTAACGTTTGGATTCCTATGGGTTGAGAGGCTTAGGATCGGACTCTGTCTCGAATCTTTTTCCTCGTACGTTAACTTTGGGTCTAGGACACCGTAACCCATGTTTGTACACTCTGTAACGTGTTTGTTACAGTTGTAGCTCTCATTGTGTTGGTTCTTTTTCTGCAGCACTTCTTCTATTTATCTCGCCCTCCCACTGTCTCCCCTCTTTTCTGCTATAGTTCTACAAGTACTCTCTGTTTCTGTCTTTCTCCGGTCTCTGCCTCTGTCTCTGTCTTTGTCTCTGTATTTATTGTTGACGTAGCTGTTGACGTGCCATTCGCAGATTCTTCGAGCTTTAGAAAGCTAGGATCGCGAGATCGGTCAGGAAAGGGCATTGCGATGCTGAAGGCCATCGCGTGTGTGCGCGGAGTGTAGAGATTGTGCCAATAGTATCTTCTTCATGTCCCGGCGGGAACTGTGTGGCAAGCAAGTTGTTGGAGAATACGTCGTACGCTGAAGATAGCGACGACTATCCGTCCGCAAGCAAGTCCCTCATCACAGCCCCTCGACATGTTTCTTCGAGGAAGACGGAGGCACCGATGTTCATATACACACGGTATCCCCTTGTACTTCTGCGCTCTAGCAGCTATTCTTGACCGGACAAACAAAGCCCTATGAACGGACGCACGGTAGTTGCTTAAAGTCACCCCCGAAAAGTACGTGATGACCGGCAAAGAGTCTGTCAGAAGCGCATGCAAAGGTTCTAGTTGCTTCCTCGAGATTCCAAGAGTTGAGCTGGCACTATTGATATCTCATCAATAATGTGCAGCATGATGGCTGCTTCTTCCTGTTGGCTTTGAGAGACTGTGGGAGCAATGTGAGCATGTGGTGGCTGCATGGGTGAAGGTTTCTGGCCGAGTGCATTGTCGTGCCTTCCTTCCTTGTAGTTGCTTCTTCAAAGTTTCCCAAGAGTTGAGCTGGCACTAATGATATCTCATCAATAATGTGCAGCCCGTGGCTGCTTCTTCCTGTTGGCTTTGAGAGACTGTGGGAGCAATGTGAGCATGTGGTGGCTGCTGCATGGGTGAGGGTTTCTGGCCGAGTGCATTGTCGTGCCACCGATGTTGAGCGCAGCGGTGGTTAGATATGCAGTTGCTTCTACGGCTTGGGGTCTTCCCCATCATTCTGCTAGAGCGTTTAATGCATGAATACCGAGTGACTCGCCTCTGCCAACCAAGCCCTCCCCCCCAAGAAAAGTTATCGCCTGCTTGTTGAGAGGCACGTGCTGCCTGCTGAGCGACTGCTTGGTCTGCTTCCTTCTTATGTCCAGGGTCACATAGAGACCGATATATGAGAGGTTTGCCTATGGAAACTATCGTTTGATGCTGCGTGTCGTCGGCACGGAAAGCCTGGAAGATCTGTGAGATAGCCGCATAGAGAGGAAGAGTCTCTGGATCTTGAGGTGGAGTGTCTGGCGGCATTTGCAATGTGCTGGCTGCTGTAGATAGCGAACTCCATTAAGGGGCGTAGGACGTATTGCGGCATGCTGGCGTTGACGCTGTCGATTGTTCACTTCTACCATTCGAGAAATTATTCATTTGTTCTTGGTGGTGATGAAGGTTGGAGCAGGGTGTGTGAGTGGGAGGGTGTAGAGTTATGCCATTGTTTGAAAGGTATCTCCATGTCCCGGCGGAAACTGTGTGGCCAGCAGGTTGTTGGAGAATACGTTGTACGCTTCGAGGGGTATGTGAGGGGCTTGCTTGCGGACGGATCGCTGCTATCTTCAGCGTAATAAAGATACCTTTTTCAAAACATGGCACAATTCTATACTACCCCGCTCACACACGCTGCTGCTTCAACCTTCACACCACCAAGAACAAATGGATAATCTCTCAAATGGTGACAAGTGACCACCAGTCAACAGCGTCAACGCCAGCAGGCCACAATACGTCCTACCCGCCTTAATGTAGTTCCATCTACAGCCAGCCCCATGGCAAATGCCACCGGACACCCCACCTCAAGATCCAGAGACTTTTCCTCCTCTGTATGCCACTATCCACAGATCTCCCAGGAGCTTTCCGTGCCGACGAGACGCAGCATCGAGCGATAGTTTTCATAGGCAAACCTCTCATGTATCGGTTTCTGTGTGACCCTACCGGACATAAGGAGGAAGCAGACCAAGCACTCCCTCAGCAGCAGCACGCGCCTCTGGACAAGCAGGCGATAATTGTTCTTGGAGGAGGGCCCTGCAGAGGCAAGTCAACGGCAATTCGTAAGGCTCTAGCAGAAAGATGGGGAAGAAGACCCCAAGCCGTAGAAGCAACTGCATATCTAACCACTGCTGTGCTCAACATCGGTGGCATGACAATGCACTCGGCCAGGAATCTTCACCCATGCAGCCACCACATGCTCACATCCGCTCCCACAGTCTCTCAAAAGCAACAGCAAGCGAAAATTGTGCTGCACATTATCGATGAGATATCAATAGTGCCAGCTCAACTCTTGGGAAACTTTGAGGAAGCAACTAGAACCTTCGCATGCGCTTCTGACAGACTCTTTGCCGGACATCACATACTCTTCGCAGGTGACTTGAAGCAGCTACCGTGCGTCCGTTCCCAGCCTTTGTTTGCCCAGCAATGAATAGCTGCTAGTAGCGCAGAAATACAAGGACATACCATCTACATGAGCATCGGTGCCTCCGTCTTCAAAAAGCATGCGCTGTCATCGTGACCAGTGGGCGCTTTCCTCGACTTAGAGAAGCCAGTGCCTGTCTCTCAAAATCGGTGGCACGACAATGCACTAGGCCAGAAACCTTCACCCATGCAGCCATCATATGCTCACATCCGGTCCCACAGTCTCTTCTCAACAGGCGGCAATCGTGCTGCCACTATTGCGATGCCAAAGATTAAGGACATAAAAAGCGTAGTGTGAGTGGGGTGTAGACTTGTGCCATCTTCTGAAAGGTATCTTCAAGTCCCGCCGGGGACTGTGTGACCAGCAGGTTGTTGGAGAAGCGTACGTCGTACGATCGGTCGTGTTGACCCTGAGTGGGCGCAGTTCTTCCTCGAGTTAGAGAAGCCACCAGTGCATCTCTCTCAGCAACATCTGAGATATATCAACGCGAGACGATTCCAACTACCTCAGGATAGCGCGCCAGGAGTCATTCTTCCAATCGCTATCACCCTCCACAAGGTATCGCTTGCATATTTCGTTGAAAATAGCCGCTCATTCGTGTCTGCCCTAGGTTCGTTGCGCAGTCAACTTCCAGTTAACACGCTTTGTTATTCGACAGTTGCCATCAGCCAAGAGGCCCACTGTCTATCAATGGGACGCGGAGATAATATCAAGAGGAGACTATCCCATCATCAGCTCACTTCGCCATCTTCCCGACTACGATACTGGGAGAGTCTGCATGTCACTCGAGGCCTACTCAGGTAAACTCTATACTGCCCATACGCATTGCTTCTTGCACTCACAAAGCGAGAAGGCGTGCCCATCCAAATAGTATGAACCATTTTCTGGGGCGCACTCGGTGTGGGCAACGGAGACAAAGGAAGTGTAGCTTGTGGAAGGCGCTATGGCGGGCTTGTGATCTTACCTCTATTTTGTGTTTTTCTGGAAGTAGAAGAAGATAGCCACTCGGAAGTCCAGGGTAGTGGGGTTGTTCTGCTCTTGATTCGCAGAGTTTCACGGGGACATAGTCTGCCACCTTCCACCAAGAGCGAGAACTAGCCCCAAGGAACATAGTGCAGCAGCTACGGAAGGTGGTGCCAGACTATATTCTCATCAAACTCTGCGAACCAAGAGCAGAACAACCCCACTACCCTGGACTTCCGAGTGGCTATCTTCTCCTACCTCCAGAAAAACAGAAGATAGAAATAAAGTCACAACCCCCGCCATAGCGCCTTCCGCATAACTGTCTTCCAGGATGTTATCAGCCGGGCCTTCGCTCTCACACCTGAGAACTTACAGGGAGGCACACATCTCGGTGTCGTCAGACATGATGCAGTCTCTCCCAGCAACGTAGTTGGGAAGATGGCGGAGTGAGCTAATGTGATAGGCTGCTCTTGACCTTATCTCCGCGTCCCACTGATAGGCAGTAGGTCTCCTGGTCTGCTGGTAGTTGTTGAATGACGAAGCGTGTTACCTGGACGATGACTGCACAACGCACCTAGGGAAACATGAATTAGGGGTTAGATGCTAGCGATAGTATGTTGAGGGCGATAGCGATGGGAATATATTTTGAGACGCCCTGAGGAAGTGGATCCGTCTCGTGTTAAGATATCATAGATGTTGGATCTGCAACAGTTAACGGAACTCAGATAAAATCGGTTCTTCGTCCTTCTTTACAGCTCATGAGGATCTGCTGCACAGGTCACCCGAGGAGGCAGGAAGTATATGATCTCACCTACCAGCTGTGTCCTCTTTCTTTTTCACCGCTTCTTTCTTTGCCTTCGTTGACGATGTCCTTGAACTCCTGAATAAAGAGAATGGACTTTACCAACCGTATTGTTCTCATCATCATCTGCATCCGGCTCAGAGGTTGGCAGAATGTGATGCCGCCGTACAGTCTGGTCTGTACGGTGGTCTGATGGCTGCTGATTAGCTTGGTTTAGCTTCTCTTGTAAGCCTTGGTTTCGGCTCTCATCTGCTCGACAAGAAGGTCAGTGAACTGGCAGACTGTGTCTGCTAGTGTTCGTGAGAGATCTTCTTATCTGCCTTCTTGTTGTATAGACAGCAGCAGAGCAGCACTGCTCATCTAGGCCAGGGTTTGCTCAAGGGTGCGATTGTCTCGCTGCAGCATTTGGATTTCAGGGTTGCGGGTGCTTGTGCGGCTGCCGTTAGGCGGGCTGTTGGTTTCAGCCTCCACCAGTGTTGTTGGGATGCTCGCTCTTGTTGTTGAGCTTCATTAGGATTGCGAGGAGTTGCTCCTCTTTTGGAAGGCATCCTCGCTTTAAATTGACCGGAACAACTGAGAGGTAAGGAGGAACGCAGAGGTCAGTGGTCTCGGCAGAGTTCTGCGCGCACGGCGGCGATGCGCCATCCATGTAAGGTCAGAATGGCAGGAGAAAGATCAGAATCGCATTATGTTAGAGCGCTCTTCTCCCAGCCAATGCGAAGTGGGAAAGATCTCATTCTGGGTCCCGGGACTTGGAGGATGCCTGACGTGGGTTCCCACATCCCTGACACTACTACTTGCCTCGAAGGCTTAGCGAAACAAGAGGATTAGCCCACTTCCTACTAGAGTGTAGAAGAGCCAAGAAAGGAGAAGCACTGCGTAGCTAATAAGCCTGATAAAGACTACGAGGAAGGAAGCAGCACAAACACGCGAAAAAGAAGAAAGGGAAAAGATGAGAAGGGAGAAAGAGAATCCCCTAAAAAAAAAAGGCAAAACTAGGACAGCAGGGGAGAACAGCGAACAAGCAACAAGAAGCAGCTCATGAAGGAAGCCACAGCAAGGAGGCAGCACGGCAGCCGCCAGAAGAGAAACCACCACCAAGCAAGCAAGTGGGAGCAGAGAAATAGCAAGCGACACACATGTACAGTATAACATGATGTGTCTGGCCTTACAACCCGTACTCCGATAAGAAATATTGGAAGTAGGTTCGACCAAGGTGTACGAGGAGCAAGCAGCAGATGGTTCAGAAGAAGCAACAAGACAACTAACAACCGGCATTTGCCCCATGATCTGGTACAACTAGGAGATCCTAGGCGATTGGCACCTCAAGCGACATTCCTAGGAGACACTGGTTTATAGATAGAACAGGAGCATTGGTTTAGTAGATACTCTGCTGGGCTAAACCTGGTCATCACTTCTTTGGACAAGGCGTTTATATATTGAGGCAGCCCAACAACGAAGCCACAAGAAGTCCAGGTTTGAGCTCAGCAGCTTCCCACACACATCTTGTTTCTCCATTGTGGAAGCAGAGAGGCAAAGCTGGCTGGCCCTTCCCGCCGTCTCCTCCATTATCGCTGTGGCAGGATGTGGGGTTGCATCCTCTTTTCTGCACCAAGTTCTGCTTTTATCGGTACCCGTCGGTGGAAAGGTTAGAGGGCTATTAATTATTAGTTGTAATAGTAGTGAAAGATTTCGTTGAAGCAGGAGCAGCAGCACCGCGCAGACAGGACCTAGAAGAAGAAAGTATCGAGGGAGAAACGAGGTAGTCGCCACTGTTGGGGCGGCATTGCTGCCAACATCATCATGGCTGCAAGAAGGGACGCTACAAAATAACAGAAAGGCAGTTTGTCTGAGAAGAAGGCATACTACGATGATGATGGTAGTAATGTGGAATAGCAGCTTTAGCAGAGCAGTGCACGCCGCCAGAAAAGAATGAAGAATCAGCGTACCATTCCTCCTGAGTGATGGCGCCGGGGAGGTAGTGAGGGGAGGAGGATCCACACAGCCAGTCATGATCAAAAGGGAGTCCAATGGAGTAGGGAAGAGGAAGCCGTAGCAATACATCCTAGAGCAGCATACTTTACAATGTATGGTGCCGTAGAGGGCAAAGCATGACATACAAATCATACTAAGATAGGCAGAAGAAGGAGGCAAAAGCAAGCAAAACAGCCGAGCACCAAAGCAAGCAGGAGTCACCAGAGGAGACTTGAGAAAGACCCACAGACGTACAAAAGAGAGGACAAGAAAGCACGCCAAGACAGACGAGGTTGTCGTGGCCTCTCTCCTCCTTGGCGATAAGCAGCAGCAGCTCCCGCACAACGACCTATCCACTAGTACTCGTACTATATATGACAATGCGGCCACCAGCAGCAGCCGAGCAATGGTGAGCTACGCACTCCAACTCCACGAGAAGAAGGGTGTTGCTCAGTAGGCAATGACTAATAGACGCTTATGATAATGGAGGAATAATAAGTGATGAAGTAGAAGAGGCTTACTATTCTCTGGTCAAGGAAGGAAGAGATCCAAGACAGGACGGCGTAGAGAGAAAAGAACTAGAGGGAAAGAGGGAGAGAGAAAGAGAGAGGGAGAGAGAGAGTGTGAAAGGAAGAGCCATTGCGGAGCGAGACAGAGACGACAGGGAGACAGGAAACCGAACATGAAGCCAAGGAAGAAGATCACACCTTCTTCAATCCTCTGCGCTTCCCGCCGCCATGTCCTCCTCCTCCACAGCGAGCAGAGTGAATGGATCTCTTACCTCGAGAAAGAGTGAGGAAGAGAGCAGATCTTCGCGGTGGACTTGCCATGGATTGAGAAGAGACAGAGGAGAGGATGACATATCTATCATCTTCGGGGTCTCCACCATACCTCCTTTTGTCCTCCTAAGCTCTCTTCTCTCTCTCCTCTCTCTCTTCTCTCTCTCTCTCTCTCTCTTTCTTTAGTTTATGGTTTCGCTATTCATGCCTTTAATTGTAGAGACGTAGAGAAGAAAAATATCTTTCTCTAATATCCAGCGATAAGGAGGGCAAAGACAGAAGAAAGAGAGCGAGAAGAAGACGGCCATCTCGTCAGACACAAGGACAGGAAGGGAGAAGAGAGTGATGGCGAGGAAAGGGAAAGAGCCAGAAAGATTCTGAGAAGACTGGGCGGAGAAGATGTGTTGACGGTTCACAGAAGAGAAGGGCAAAAAAGGGAGCCTTGGGCTGAAGAAAAGTAGAAGAAACAAAGAGGGACGGGGAAGAAGAAGATTGATCGTAAGAAAGATAAGAGAAGAAAAGAGAGGACAGGAGAGGCTCGAGGCTGAGGATGACGCGAGGAGCTAGAGAGAGAGAGAGAGAGAAAGAGAGAGAGAGAGAAAGAGAGAGAGAAAGAGAGAGAGAGACTTAAAAAAGGAAGATGGAATGGTCCGCTGCACGCCTTGATGTCCAATCTCAGCCTCAGGTCCTCTAACAAGAGCTCCACATGTCAACCCCAGCAGGCAGTCTCCTCTGCCACTTTTCTTTACGCCCCTTGCAGCTCAAGGCTCAAGGATCGTGCCCCTGCCCGCCCTCACCGTTCGGCTCTTCGCAAGCTTAATTATCCTTCTCTCATCTCCATCATCTCTGTCTTGCCCCTTGGCGTTCGCTACTAGCTGTCTCTCCTTGTCTCTCTTACTCTCTGTCTTTGTCACGACGCGGGCTGCCTCGCCCTCGTCATCGTGGTATAGCCTCCGTAAGACGTTGAGCCAAAAGCTCATCTGTTGATAACTAGCAAGCACTGTCATTCACCACATGGTGCAATCACAAGGAAGAACAGAGGCATGCCTCGCTCGAACCTTCCCTGCTATTGTTGTTCCTGGCGTGGATTCCGCCTCTCCCGTTCTTTTTAGCTCCTGCTCCAAAGTTGAGCAAGAGACCTCTTCAATCTTTGCTGCGGCTCCAACTTTGGAGAGATCTCTACGAGGCAGAAACCACCATGGCGGCGGAGCAAAAGTAAATGGGAAGAAAGGAAGGACCACGCCGCCAGGAGGAGCGAGACATCACGAAGTCTGTGAAAAAGGGAAGAAAAGGACAGAAGAGAGTTATGACTCCTCTTCTTCCTTTGTTAGTTCTACAACTCTTTCTGCGTCCACCGATAGGGATTGCTGCTCTTCTTCTCCAACCTCATTGTCTTTTAGTCGTCCGGTAAACAAGAGACAAAGGATCACGAAGCTCCTCCCACTCGACGACAAAGAGGAAACCACGTCTTCGAAGATGACAGAGAGGGGGAAGAAGAGGATCCAGATTCAGCGAGAAGAAAGAGGCGATAATGAACCAGTCGGCAGCTATCACCTGGAAGAAGGAGAGCAGCGTTCTGCAGGGTCCATCGTCGCCATCGCGCTGGAGGACAAGCAGCTGGGAGGACAGAGAGACAAGGACGACACAGATGCGAGAGGCAGTTGTAGTCTTTCATCATTCTCCGCTTCTTCGGCTTTGTCTGGGCTCGATCCGTACTTATCTCCGGCGCCAGGGGCACAAGCGGGCGCTGCAGAGACGACAGAGCATTCGCCGACAAAGAAGAGAGATGATCACATGGATCCACATGAGCGGAAGGTTCTGCACAACCTTCGAGAGAAGGAGCGGGTTCGGCATATCTCCCGCAAATTTTCAGAGGTGGCAGAAGTACTACGTCAGAGAGGTTATGTTCCTAGAAGAAAGGTTCAGTCTGACATCCTTGAGACAGTCCTAACCTATATCAGCGATCGGGAAGAGGAAAGAACGGCCATGGAAGCCAAGATAAAGCAACTCACCTCTATGCTTTCTTTCAACTCCTCGTCTTGTTCTATGACCATCTCACAAGGAGAACTTGTCAGGCCTGCTTGGCCAAGTCATGACAACCCCATAATAGACGTTGTGCAGGATGGTACCACCGCCGAGAGCGTGATGGACGACGCACTCTTGCTAGAAGAGGAAGGTAAGAGGATGTAAGCAGAGTAGTACTTGTTCTTGGAGAGAAATACCTCTTTCCTGTTCCATGACTTCAACGCTCTGTCTTGGCCTATTAGCAGCGTCTCCTCTGCATCTTCTTCTTCTATATAGTCGCTCAAAATTGTGCTCGCGTGCCTCAAACTTCTTTCTGTTATAGCTCTCACATCACTCGCACTTCAAGCTGTATTCCTTTCTGAATTCGTGGTTTCGGCTTCTCTAAAAAGATTCCGGCATCGTCCTCAATCGGTGTAATCACCTCACCAGTACCCTCGTCATGGTCTACGGACAGACTCGTTGGAGACATTAATCTTCACTGATGGGGATACCAGCAGTAGCAGCCCATCACTCCAAGAAGTTCTCGGGGAGGAGGAGGATGACACAGCACTGAAGTATGGCGAGGCCGCATCGCTCCCCTCTTTGAGCACGAGCCTTGAGATCTTCTCCCCTATCGATAAAGAGAAAGAAGAGCCAACAAAAGGGTTGTTCGAAGTAGCAGAAGATTGGGACGACATTGTGGAGGGTGTAGAAAAAGATGAATGGGTCAATGATAACACCTTCCTGGAGCTCTCTACTTCTCCAAATCGAACCGAAGAGATGACGATAAACTCAACAGAGTCTGAGCCAGGAACAGAGGACTAATAGTAGAGTTTTCTCGACAAGTAGATGAGTGGACGACATCGACACAGTCATTTTGAGGAGCAGCTATTATGGTCCTCCCTTAGGATATCAGGGGGATTTCTTGCTTTTTCAAGCTTCATTTGGCCGTCGTAGCCCTCTTTGTCGCTTCGAGGCTAGTATCAATAAACACAGCAAGCTCCACAGCCCAAAGCCAAAGACACAGGAAGCAACAACGAGTATAATAAAGCGAAGAACTTAGACTCACTCAACAAGCCACTAAGAGCATGCGCAGCAGCAGCGGGTCTTGTTAGTTGACAAACTAGGGTCGTTTGGATGGAGCACGTGCTCTTACCTCCTTTTGATGAGTTGTTAGAGGACAAACCTCCTCCATCACCACGCAAGCAGGAAATCCACGTTTTCTTTTTTTGATGCTCCTCTTAGAGCAAAGACATCCTTTGTCTGCTTTAATGCTAAAGTGAAGAGCTACTCTTCTTCTTTGCTAAAGCTATGATGGGGAAGAGAAGAAAATAGCTTAGCATTAACGCCAAAGGATGTCACAAACGAAAAGGCTTCCTATTTGTCTCTTAGGTATGATGTGGGTGGCTTCTGGGATAATGCTCTTATAAAAGTGATGTTGATGGTGGAAGAAGAAGAAAGGTTACTCTCCTCAAACGATCGTTCCCCATAGACGCGATTGGCAGAATGAGGAGGGAAGAACAGACAGACGAGGCCTCCAGGCCTCCAAGACCGTTGGCTTTGCTATAGTGCTTTCCTCCTCCTGAGCAATCTTACTATTGGCCTAATGAAGCACTATGATGCTTGGCTTCCTCTTCTCTCGCCGTCTGGTCTTCTCTGGGAGGACGTTGCCAAAAAAATACTACGCTGCTGGTGGACACCTGACGACTGCTGCTCGTTGTGCTTTCCGTCGATGATGAAGTAGGCGGTTCAAGGAAGGGATTAAGTTCGCGCAAATTATCATAAAAAGCCAATGACGACGGACTATCATCATCAATCTTCGACCACTTACAAGCAACAAAACAAAATGACTCTTTGTAAAATCCAGACTCTATAAATTTACAGCTGCAGTTGGGATGTTAGTAGGCTACGCCTAACCCTAACATATAGCCTAACCCTAACCATAGAGTTATAAAGGGGACAACCACCTAGGAAGCCCAAGTGCTACCCATTATCTGTGAAGGGCTACTATGGAGAATATCTAAGGAGGAGAAAGCCCCTAGCTGTATCTCTTTGATTCAAGGAACAAGTAAGCCTGATTGGAATGTGGGTTTAGTGAGGTACAGCTCTGGATTGCGACATTCATAGGAGCACTAGGGGTGAATATTGGGCAAGTGCAGAGGGGCTTTGAGGGGAACCATCCCGTTAATTCCTGCGGGCAAGGTACCCAAAGGGACTCGCATATCGTTTCCTTTTATGGTATGAACGATAATCATGGGATGGCCTACCTAACTCTAAAATTCGGTAACAACAGCAATCAGAGAAACTATCCTCTTTTTGGGGAGGTGATACCTTTAATGCGACAGTTTAGGGTCACAGGTGCTCTGGATGGCGGTGACGCACTGCTGGACAAGGAAGAACACAGGATACGGGCCGTTAAAGAACTCTTCTGGGGCCCTTCTTTCCCGTCTCCTCCCTTCCAATAATGGCCAACATGGCGGGCTGCTGCCTTGATTTTATGGGAGAAGCAGGTGAAGGTTCACTCACCCTCAAGCTCCAGCTATCTATTGTTACTTATTATAGTCACCAGCCCGCAGCATGGAATCTCTGAATATTCCGTAAAGTAGGAGCCTCTGTCACATAAAAGATAATACCTGTTGAGACCTTACTGATGATGATCCTTGCTTTTCCTATTGAGACCTCCTCAGTGATAACCAACAACAGAATGCTCAAAGGGGATATACAGAATTTTGGATTCGGTTGTTATGTACAGCCGTAGTTCTATTCTAGCTGATGTCAAATGGTTTGACCAAGAGTTGGAATAACTTACTATAAAGGAAGAGCCTCTTTTTGAGGCCAAGAGGAACAATGGCAGTACCCTTGCACAGACATGATGCTGGTTGTCCGAGACACGTGCCAACATGAGTTAGCTGGTTGGGTTATGATGAGAGGAGGATCATGAGGAGATGAGGAGTCGTCCAGTACAAATGCCTGTTAATGTATCACTATTGCCTTATCTTCAATCGCATCATGGAGACGACTGCCTCATCTAAGCAGTCTCCTTGTAGAACAGATATGACATTGCATAGGTTCGATATTAGTAATGTCTGACATCACTGTTTTGACTTACTGCATGTGACGAACGAACCACTAATAAAGGTCAAGAACTTTGTACCTGCTCCTCCCTTAAGTAAGGAGGAAGGTCATCCGTGCCTCCTTCCTGTACTAACTATTGAGCTGGGTAAGTTGCAGTGCAGTCAAAGTGCGGATCCAGTACATCTTCTTCATCGTTATTCTTCTAGCCACCTTGATCGCTGCCGCCATTGGCCGTCTCGGTCAAGCTGGTGCGATGATCAACGATGAAACCAAGCAAACCTTCGCCTTTTGCACTCGACGTGTTAGAGTCTACATTCATCCTTATTAGCCTGCACTGCTGCTGCTCTGCACTACTTCTGGCCTCATAAAATAGATTTATTTCCTTTTCATACCGCTTGCCCCCCGTCTCTCCATCCGCCACCGCCAAAGTAATCGCTTCCTATGAAGTTGCGTCGTTGATTGGTCGACTGCGCCACAGTCAGCTCTGTACATATGCCCATGGCTGCTTCTTAGCCTTAATGGTTAACACACTCAATCAGTGGGTAAAGATGAGACTTCGTTAAGCTAAAGGCCTCCAAGGTAAACTAAAGTGTCCCTGACATTTTCAGCCGTAACAAGTATAACTGGCCACCTGTTGCTATGGCGACTATGCTGTGCAGCTTGGACTTTGAATGACTGCTGGCTGTCCACCAGTTCTTAACTTTGACACCGAAGCATCTTGCCCTAGATAGAATCAGTTATATTGACTATTAGCACCAGTAAAGAATGGAGAAATCACCTAGCAGCAGACCCCGCAACTTTCTTCACTTCGCACCCAGTATCCAGCAGCAGCATGACCGCCCAACACCGCTCAGCTTTCCCTGTTATCGCCTTTCAGATGTCAAGTGCTGGGTTCTCCTTCGTCCTGTCAACTCCTCCTTCGACTCCTAATCTGGGAGGAAAAATTGATCGTACGCTCTATCTCCTCCTCCTTTGTCCTTCTCCTCCTTCTGTTTTGTCGTCTTCGTAAGTTCTAACTTTCTGCTCTCCCGATTCCTTCTGTTGATTGCCTCATTGTCTCTACAGCAGGTCCTTCGCCGGCCCCACGTTCTCTCAGTAAGTACTAGTAGAGTTTAATGCGTGTAAGGCTGGACATTGTACTTTATTTAGTTCTTAATTGGGGAACTAGCAAGCAGAGGTCTGGAGGAGCGAGTAACAATTTTGCTGTCAAAAGACATAAGTTCTACAACGCGCTGAGTATCTACACTCTCTTCTGTTTTGGCATCAGGCAGACTCAAAGCTCAGCCTCGGTTTCTTCGGCGTCTTCTCTTCATGCGACGATCCTGAAGCTGCAGTTTTTCAGTCGGAGGAGGTGAGACGATCCCATATTCTCCAAACTACAGTGACGCTTTGTCCAGCGAAGGGAGGAGGGGTGATGGGAGCCGGTAATTGCCCTTGTGAAGGTTGTCACACTTCTTCTGTATAATCGTCCATGGTCAAGATAGGAAGACAACTATCTCTTTAGAAATTGGAAGAGGACTTCAGCAGGCATTGTTCCTACTGCTTTACCCGGTGCTGAGTAGTCCATGAAGAGAATGCTGTAACAAGCAAAGAAGGTGTTGCCTCGTTGGGATACTGCTTAGTAGACCTTTCCAGAAGAGAAGAATAGGAATCATCCTGCAGTGCATTGGCGACATGCCTCGAAAGAGAACTGTCGATCCGTCAGATGCTGAATACGTGCGCAAGAAGCGGTCTATACACAGCGCCAGGGAGAAGAAAAGGGTGAAAAAAATAGGAGAAGCGTTCAGCACTCTGCGGTTGCAGGTGGCGGCAATGGGCTATGGAGACCATCGCAGCCAGCTTGCCGTCCTTCTCAGGGCTTTGCAAATGGTGCAAGACATGGCTCGGGCTATAGCAGCTTTGCACAGGGAGATTGAGCTCTCCCAACGTACGGGGAGTTCAAAAGCCGAACCGTTGGTTGAACCGCAAGGACACGTCTCAATCGACATCTATGGAACGGCCAAGGCTAGCTTGCAAAGGTACAGGCATGTCGATACCTCGGCCATGGGTGAGTCTTCGGCATCTCAATCTTCTCCCCCCATTGATCTTCCCTTGCACCCGGGGTGCGGCAGCTCAGTGCCGCCCACCGGGGAACCCCATTTGGCTCCAAGGGGAAAGGGAGAGGAAAGTAGGGTTGGTGACACCGTCTTGCGACGACAGCCATCATTCTCTAATGACTGTGGGATAAACTCATCGGAAAAGAAGCCTTTTCTTCTACCGGCAACTTCATTGCAAGCACCGGT
>FLMG01003977.1:0-14350 GCA_900088475.1 Hyphochytrium catenoides
CCTTCTAGGCTTCCACTCTCACTACTGCTATCGTTATCGCTCTCCGAGTTATCGGCAAAGTGCTCTCCCTTTCTACCTCCTTTCTTTTCTGTAATACCTCTGTCTCCTTCCTCATGGCCTCGCCGATTCTCCTACCCCCCTCTCCCTACCCGTCTTATCATGATCATCTGACTGTGTGTGTTTAACTTCTCTCAGACTGGATTCTTAGCGTCACTCTCTCCTGTAATGCTACATAATGCCAAATGAGTGCCTGTCTGGGACACGCTACTAACCTGCGTAAGCACTTATTGTAGGCTTCAAGAGAGTCTCAAACTAAGCGAGATTCCTGGGTTTGATTACCAGTGGATGGCTGGTGCTGAACCGATGCATACAATCCACGGTCGCTCCAAGAACTTTGTCGACCTCATGATAGGGTTCAGAAGGTTTCGAGACACTAGGGATCTTGAAAGTTGCCGCTTCCGGGACGATCATGGGTACAAATTTCAAGTCACTCCCGCATGCCTGGGCCGGATGCAAGAAGAACTGCGGAGCTGGAAAGCTCCCCCTGAGGCTAGCTCGACCAAACTTAGGGAGATCCTCAATGATACTCGTCAGCGTCAGAAAAAGAAGGGGAAAGCAAGAGGGACCATTCGCTTCTCGGATCACTTGCGGTTCATGAGGCTCTATGCAAAGGAAGTTTTCAAATATCCCCGCTCTCAAGGAGGGCTTGACCCTGCTTATCGCATCCTTTGGTACCGCTTTGTACGTAGATGTTGTCCAAGGAATGACGAAGGTTGCAATATCCCTAAGCGAGGCGAGGGAACTGAAACTAGAAACTTGGAAGCTTCTAAGGGACATGGAACAGATGCTACCCATGAGTGAGCTCACAATTCTGAACCATAAGATGGGGCACATACCTGAACAGATGGAGATGTTGGGCCCAATCTGGATACTTGGTAAGCCTCACTGTTGTTCATTTTCTACTCATCTTCCTTGAGTTCATACACACAAGGGGTCCTTGCCGTTTCTAACCCTTTTCCACTTCCTTAGCCCTCCTACTTCGCGCTTGACACTGATAATCTTAACGCTCTATTTAATATGCTCCTCTCTAACATTCACCTTTATGTGAAGGCATTTTTCTTTTATATGCGACAACCGTTTTGCCTCTTCGTAGCCGCTCATTACGTCCTCTCCCTTCGATGGTCAGGCTCTACCCATACGAGAGACATAACGGACGGCTAAGAGGCCTGATCAACAGCAAGAAGGCTCCTGACATGGACCTTATGGGAAGCATGGTGATGCAATATAATGCCTTCGCTCTCTTGGAGTCACATGCTGCGAACTGCGAAAATTGCGCCTCCAAATGGCAAGTTGCTGGCATCATTGGTAGCCAAGACCTTGAACGAGCGCAATATCCATTGAATTACGTCCAACCGGAAGGTAGGTCTGATCCCTGCTGGGAGCTGGACGCTCGAGAGGCGAAGTGGCTCTGCAAGGCTCTCTACATGTGGCATCGTCCCTTCTACAACCTTGGAATAGGTTCGTTAGGGAACATAAGATGAACTCTCGGTACACGCCGCTACTCAGAGACCGGGAAGAGGTAACAGAGCTGATGCGAAGGCAGCAAGTACTCGGATTTGGAAAGTGGGGTGGGCTTTTCAAGCCGGAGTGGTTTCATGATTTCACTGCTGTTCGCTGGCAACCCTCTCGTCCTCCGCTTTCCATAGCTGAGGACCTACTGCGAGAGGGACCTGCTAGATGGTCTAGGGAGGGTTTGCTTCAGAAGCACTTCAAAATCAGGCTGAGGGGTTTGCTGTACAGGTCGATAGCCCAGGACCACGGTAAAGTATGCTAGGCTAGCTGGCTATGCACGGAGCAGGAAATGCTCTTGATCGGCGCTACGAGTTCTTTGCGGGACAGGTAAAGCACCTACTAGTGTTAAACCTACCACAAGAAAGAGAAGCTGAACTTCGTGGCGTGTGATTGGTACGGCGTGAAGAGGGACCAAAGACTGCCCGACCTTTACAGAACAACGGGAATGATGCCACTGGCGGGTTATCAAGGCGAGCTGGAGTCCACAAAGTCTATCTCTCCGGTGCGGCTTATAGCATCCCTTAGGCAGGGGGCCACGCGTTACCAGATTATTCGCTATGAAAGGGGGCTGGAGAATCCGATTTGATGATGGCGAGCTCTCCTTTGAATAAAGTGCATTATATGTGGCGGCTATGGTAAGGGAAGAGAAGGAGGAATGAGCGAAAGCTCTAACAAGATAACGCATGACATAAGGTTATAGGGGAGAGTTGACAATGACAATACTAATAGCATGCAAAATGGGAACTCATTCATCTTCAATGTTATATTGGTTGATGGGTGTTTGACCAAAGCGGACTGCTATAATATCAAAGGTCTGGGGAACCCCCGTCTCCTTACAGATTGTCCGGAACTGCCAAGTCCTGAACAAAAAGGCAGAGGATGCTTAATGATGGAAGAAGGTGAACAGCTGCTTACACTACGATGACTCAGACTCAACCAACGATGAGTCATGAGATGGCCCCATCCGAGTCACTCAGCCTCTCCAAATCCTTGACGGGAGGTGCCTGACCCTGGAGACAGAGGCAAACTGTGAGCTCATTCATGGGTAGCATCTGTTCCATGTCTCTTAGAAGCTTCCAAGTTTCTAGTTTCACTTCCCCCGACAGTCGTTCCTCACAGATGCTACCCACCAGTGAGCGACTTGGGACGGTGGTTAATGGACGAAGGAGAAGCACTTGCACTACGATGAAATCAAATTCATAGAACGCAACCAAAGAACGAGTCATGAGATCGCTCCACCTTCCCAAGTCGCTCACTGGGGTTGGCATGACCAACCAAGAGATTCAGAGCATACAATACGACTCTTGCCCACCCCAACCTTCTTTTTAGAAAGTCGTGATATATAAGCAACCGCTAAGTAGCAGAGCATAATAAGCTGGGCGATTGATCACGAGCCCTCCTCATCACCTTAGGTATCCACTTGTTTGTCCTAGCTTCCTGCAGTGTATTTGCTATCCTAGGTCCTGGGAGTATGACTGTGTATGGATGTAAAACGTCAATCTTATGGGAAGAGATGTCCAAAAGTTATGTCCGTCAATAACATTTACATCCTGATCAGCAGTAGTTCTACCGTCTGCGGAACGAAGGCGTTTGAGACGGTCCTGTAGCTCTCCGTCCTGCTACAGAAGAAGCTGCAAAGACGAAGACATGGCCAAGCCCGTCATCATAGGCAGGAGGATGTGACGAGGACAAGAAGGAGAATCTTGGCACTCTCGTCATCCTCACATCTTCAGAAACGAGGAAGAGAATCTTCAAGGAACAAAGACGGTATCAAAGGCACCTCTAAAGAGTAGAAGAATGGTAGAAGGCGTAAGGAGTGAGGTGCTGGAGAGCTCAACAGAGAGAGAGAGAGCCCTCCTCGGCGTGCTCAGTCGTTATCTGCTACTAGGCAGGACGGGGCAAAGACCATGTAGTTCTCTCGTGTGAAGAAGCGAGAAGACGCAAGGAGCTGCCCGCTGCTCGTATGCAGAGCTCAATCAGAAAGCCACTAAGTAGATGATTCTCTTGAGCTGGTATTGCCGTCCTACAGAGGACCAACTATCAGTAGCTATTTATCCTTTAAAGAGAGACAAGCTCCCCAACAACCAGGCCGCTCAGGGTCACTGAGAGAGTGAGGACCTAACATACTCAGACAGATCCATTATTATCTACTAGTTCTACAAGGGAAGATTGTTGAGAGTCAAGTTCCCGAACATACACTTAGCTACAACCTAGGAGGAGTGCTGCGGGCTCCCAATCATTCACTCCCTACGCGCGAAAAACTTTGACAGCACCGCAGGAGTCTGGACACGGTGTACATTGTCAAGGAGAGGGAGACCAATGCTTGCTGCGCTAGCGTACCTAGCCCGACCTCAACACCATGCGGCGGCCTCCAGGCTAGCCGTGAGGAGTGGGGGAGGAAGTAGTCCGTATGAGGGAAGAAATGAAACAAGAGAAGAAGAAGGGTATCCTGCCGTTTATCTAGCAAGAGAACCTTGTGGAACTGATTATTATCCTGTTGATGAGCTGGACCTCGTGACCCTCCTCAGGACCCACGATAGTAGTACGGCGACAAGGACGAAGAAGAAAAGTGGCACCTCTACTTTCTGCCACCAGGTCAGCCTATCCCAGGGATATAGCAGTAATGGCATCAGTACTGCTAGATGCGATGCGATGCAAGTCACTGGACAGTTTAGCAGGCGAAGCGAAGGCCTCAAGCAAGACTACACCAGAACCTCAAGCACAACGTTATCTGACAGCGATGAGGCATTAGAGAAGCGTCAACAAAGTCTGACAAAGACAACTCTAGCGAATGCTACGACGGAAGTAGACCATCAGGCTTCTTACGTGCAAGACTTTCAGCAGCTTGCCGCAAAACGACGGTGCATTCAACTAGAGCGCCGACTTACACGGCGAGACAACTACGCCTTGGAAAAGCACCGCCAGAAGATGCATGACGCCAACTACCCGCCAAGTATCGGTCCCGCCTGGCAAAAGCCCTCATGTCCTCCATCGTCCCTGGAGGATCTTAGTGAGGATAGAGTCTTAGCTTTTAGTGGGCTTGAGCTAAGACTCGATCCCTCGGAGGAGGAGAGCCATCGACTTACTGCGCTCTGGTTTGCCAAAGAAAGGAGAAGAAAACAAACGGTTAGATCATCTTCTTCAGTAAGAAAGAGCAGCAACAGCTGGGCCCGATCAACATCCTTTATTCTCAAGTGACTGTTGTTACTATAAGAGAAGACATACCTGTTGCCTTTCATTTATGTCAAGGGATATGTCTTGGCCATTTTGCAGCTAATATAGTGTATAGCTCTGATACAATCGTTTAGCACCTCCTTGACACCTATCGACAGGAGGAAGCATCATCCAGCTACATCGCTAGGTCATCAACGATCCAAGATGGTCTGGATTTTCTAAGCCAAGCCCGTTAAGTTAGTGGCCATATGGTGGTTAAAGGAGGAGGACATCTCCCGCCTTCAAGACGTTTCTCTTATCTAACAACAGCGGTGTAAGCGATGATTTTGCCCTTTGTTAGCTAAATGGAGGATCCTCCTCCTTTTGGTTGATTAGTTTGTTTCGCTCTTGCGCTGCTGATTCTTGGTATAATTACTGATGAGGATGATAAGCATGTAAATGCAGCAAAGAGTTAGGACCTGGAGAAGAAAGTAAGATGAATCAAGAGGCATCGGGAGTTCTCGCCCTCTCTACGAGTTCCGCTGACCGTCAGTCTTCGACCAGCGGAGCCAGTAGATGTTGCGCCGAGGAGGATTCTAACTGCTATCTACTTGCTATCTCACATCATGGGAACCAGGAAGTAAGAAGAAGGACGGGAGCGGTGGTGGTAAGTTTTTGAAAGAGAAGAAGAAAGAAGAATACGAAGAAGTAGTAACCCTTGCTTCCTTGCGTCAGGTCTATTCTTCTAATGGTTAGAAAGATGGGAGGCACCTAATTTTGTGGGGATGGAGAAGAATAGAAGAGGCGGATAGTAGTGGAAGCTTAAAGAAGACTGATTTCTTCTTGCTGCCGCCTTCCTTCTCCCATTTCCGCGACTGCTGCGCCAGTGGTGGTGTATGTGGACATTTTCACTTATTGTAAGTAAGCTTATCATCGCTACGCACATTCCATCATCCAATCGCGTCCGATCTCGCTTCGGATAAGTGGAAAGGCTGGCAAGAGAGGGAAGCAAGTCTTCGCTCGCTTCCTCAGTCCTTTTCTTCTTCTCCTCTCGCGCAGACTAATTGGCACTAAGAGAATGGTGTAGAGCTCCAACCTATGACATAGCGACTAGGTTGAGGTCGAAAAGGAGTTCTCCACGTACCAACAAGGACATAGTTGCGGGGCGATACAGATGAAAGAGAATGAAAAAGGTGAACGTAGATAATCAAGGAGAACAAAAGGAAGAAAAGGCTGAAGGTTGGAGGCTCTAGTTTGGAACCAGGCTATATATCTGGACGCATGCCGGCGACGAAGGGGAGAGAGGCCAGTGTATAAACTCCCCACTTGGAAAGAACAGTACCTCCTAAAGATGGGACAACTCTACCAGTACCAGGTGTTACCTTTCGGATGGAATCGGGGTCCGGAGATGTTCTGCCGGTGAATGGAAGGTACTGTCCAGGGCACTTGCGACGAAGAGCCCACAGGTTTTCAATTGAGTGGGCGACTGGGCACTGGTAGCGGACGAGACAGGGATCTAACAGGCCGAGCATGCGTGGAGAGGCTTATGCACCTGCCGGAGTTGTACGTCGCCCAGAGAAGGGGCAATGGGGAGCCAAGCCGTCGCTTACATCTCCTGGGGTTCACCAGAGACTTGAAGGAAGGGAGATTGGAGGTAGAGGAGAAGATGTGGGCAAAACTAGACGGGATGACGAGAGACAGGAGGAGGGAAATGCAGAGAACACGAGGGTTGGTAAAGGAGCGCAATCTAGGGTCTTGGATCGGCGTGATCTGCAGCCTACGATAGGCCAAGCTCGCAAGCGCCACGTTACTAGGCCCCTTTTACATCGTCTTAGGTCAAAGAATGGCTTGGCAAGACAGCGTTACGGCTCGGTGGCAGGATGGAGAAGGTGAGCAGCACATTGGTCAGGAAACTGCAATGTCAACGAACTACCCGACACGGAAGTGTGGCCAAAGGAGGTGCGACACGTGATGATAATGGTCATTAAATGCTGATGCACTCTGATATGTTTGCGACCATAGGCAGAGCCCAAGCGGACGAAGGCAACGGACGCACATTAACCAGAAGACAGACCTCGAAAAAACAGATCTGCATCCTCATCATCAATGCAAGATCGACCTCTTTGCCTCGGCGGTCAGCAACAAGTCCCCATCATCTTGCGCTAAGCTGAATGTCTGCTGTGCTCTTCTGATGGAGATTGCCCGTTAGCGGGAGACGAAAGGCTTGGCGTTACCAGCAATCCAGCAAGCGGAAAGTGCGACGTGCAGCTGAGATGTGGAAGATGTGCGGAAGGTGAGAGATGTGATGGATGATGATGGCAGCCCAAGTCACGCAGCAAGCAGAACAGGAAGGCTCCAACCTCTACTGACACAAAGCAAAAGTGAAGAGAGAAGTGAAGGAGGTAGAGGGCAGCAGGTGATTGATCAAGGTGATTAAAGGAGACAAGGCAGGAGCGGGAGACGCAGACTGAAAAGAGAACTGATCAAGGCACGGACATGAATCCTTTGCCGAGGACCTGAAGATTGAAGGTGAAGATCGTGGAACTCCTATGACTTAGCGTCGTACAACCGGTGGCCCATCAGCGCCTCCGTCACTGGATGCAGAGGACTTCCTTCCTCGGTTTCCGTACAACGGGACTTCCAGCTGCCAGCAGCACAATAAACCCTGAGATTCGTAGCTCTGCCCGTATCGTCGCCCTATTCTCCTTCATGCCCAGCGAAGAGACATAGGCTAAAGAAAGGGCAGTGCACGTTTTGGCGCTGCTGCTCATCATCAACAGAATGGCAGCAGTAATCCACCTCTATACAAGCAAGAGACTGACGGCGAAACTGGCCCAGGCTACCGAGACTCCCGAAAGCACCACTGCGGTGACAAGTCTGATCATGGGCCCAAATCAGAGACGACGACGCCGCAGTCCATCATCTCTCCTAAACAACCTGCCGGTGGCTATACGGCATACGGCTTCCCCATCAAAACGTCCCGCGACGGGCTCTGGAAGCTACTCGCCAACAAATAGCAACGAAGTACCGCAGAACGGAAGAAGGAAAGAGCGGTTGGAAGTGGAAGATGACGACTGGTTTCTCGACCCTATCACTTACGAGGTTATGATAGATCCTGTCAAGTGCAACGATGGATACACCTACAACCGCTGGACTATTGTCGACAATCGGCTCTCTGTTAGTCCCTTCACGAAGCAGGATCCCCTACTTATACTCTGCGATGACATCTCTGTCCGCGGGCGGCTCTTTCGCAGATTTCCAGGCCAAGAGAAGCATTACAGAGAACGCAGGATCGACTATAGAAACGAGGGAATCAAGGCATACAAGGCAGGTCACCTTACGCACACCACGCTCTATCGGCTTCAGAATATCCTGCTTTACGCTCCGCAAGACGAATTCTGCCGGGAAGCGGCTAAGCAGTTAGAAGAAAAGTTGTCGGGAGACAGCAGAGATAGAGTGCACGACGCAGGGAGGAGACAAGATGATCATCATCACGAAGAACGAGGAGTCACGGCAGATGAAGGAGGACCCGTTGTGCCTCAGACTGCAAGCACTCTGCAGTCCATTTTTCTGGATCAGGTATTGGCATATGCTCCTGGGAGGTTCAACTTCAGCCTTGGATTGCCGTGATGGCAGCAGGACACCTCATCGCCTGTACATCTGATGTAGTCGCCCGCAGGGCTACTGATCCGAGAAGATCTCATCATCCAGAGAGCCCATCTTGTCCACCTCGCTTATTTGTGATTCAGGCTCTAGTTCTATCTACGTCTGATATGGTCGTCTCTTCTAACTACAAAGTTCCATGACGACGAGCTACTGTCTGGACAACAGGAGCTATGCGTAGGCCGGCCAACAAGGGAATGGAAATACCTGTGGAATCAGCTATTGGACACTCCTTTCATCGCTAAGACTGTTAGCCAGGGAGAGGCATCTGTGTGGGTCGCCTAGCGGTTTCGATACTTATGTGTCACAGGTCCATCTTACATCTGCGGTGCTGGTAGAGGTCCGACGCTCTCTCCTGTTATAGAACAATGACCACCTACCGTGTGACGAGCTGGCCACCCCGCACCACGCCACTTGACAGACATAGCCATAGCCGACCCTCCGACCAAGGAGCGGCGCACTGCTGCTGCTAACTAATAAAGAAAGATACTAGCTGTTCACTTTTATATATTAACCCAAAGGACATCCTGCGCGAGAGACATCATCAGAACTCTGCCGCCACATTGCCCTCCTTTGGACCGGAGACCCGAGATTAACAGTCCTTAACAAGTGTGGATCCTATATAATCATGAGGCTTCCCGAGGATAAACGCCAGGGTACCGAAAACGAGACAATGAAACGCCGTTGTTAGGTTGGGGGGACATCCTGTCTGTTGTCCCATCCTCTTCATCTCACGGATGACTCTCCTCCTCCTCCTCCTTCCTCCTCCTCCGCCTGCTGCTGCTGTTGGTCCGCGTACCGCTCCGGCATCGCGCTCTATTCTCTTTCCTTTTCCTGGTTTTCCCCCTCTCCCTCTCTCTCTCTCTCACTCTCTCTCTCTCTCATTCCCTTTCTCTGTCTCTCTCTTTCTCTCCCACTCTCTCTTTCCACCCCGCTCCTACTCCCTCCTTTTAGGTTGCTCCCCTAATCTCCTCGTCCCTCGACAACAGCTGTTGCTGCTAGCCCTCTCTTCTTTTCTCTGCCTCTTGAAGGCTTCATCTTTTCTAAGAGCTTACTGCTTGCGGCTCCATAATAGCCGTAGTTGCTGCTGTCCTAGCTGCTGATTACTTGCTTCTTCTTCTCTCTCCTCTCCTCCGCCCGCTCTCCCGCCCAGCCGCCCCTCCGCAAGGTCTGCTCTCTCTCGGGAAGACGTCTGTCTCTCTCCTTTCTTCAAGTTATAACATTACTCTGCTAAATGATTGTCGCTTTCGGGCGCCCATCCAGTAGGTCTTAACTCTCGCCTGTTAGCAAGAAGGACTTTTATCGTCGCCCGGATCTGGAGCATCACCCCACTCCCAGCGTCGTTCCTCTCCATGAGGCTTGCATTCAACCAAAAACTTTATCATCTCTTCTGATGTGGTCTTCACTGATGGTCCTGCCTCTCTAGAGGTGTTTGTTCGCCTTGTCCTAAAGAAGGTTGTTTATCGTCCTTCTGTTCTTCGTGTCTTTGCTCTTATTCCGGGGGTACCAGAGACTGCTAAGAAGAAGGCGAAAGCAATGAAGGATGCTGAGGCACGACTCGGGGCTATGAAGCAGCCATCCACAGCAAATATAAGGGAGAGAAAGGAGAAGAAGCGTAGTTCTAAGAAGACTTCTTCCACCATCTCACCGGAGCTGGTCCGCGTTTTTCCGAAACTCTCAGAGGTAGAGGATCGACGAGGTGTGAAGTTCATATTGAGCCATCAGCGGACTCTCCTCCAGCATGACGTGCGAGAGCATAAGCAAGAAAAGACCAAGCCAGACGATAACCTAGCGGAAGGAGCCGAAGGGGCCGACAGCTCCGCACTCGACGGAGAAGTGACTGTCAGGGTTCGCGCTGCACCGCGTCAGCTGTACAAGCCTCCTACAGAACCCGATGACAAGAGGATCATGGTAACTGTCATGGCTAGTATAGTAACTTGTTCTTATTTCACCTCTTCGTCTTGACGCCATTTATTCCCCCTGCTCACATCATCCAGCGTCAGCTGCCATCAGTGGGAGGGCAAATTGTAGCACCTGGATGACTTTCCATTTCCCCTTCTCCCTCTCTCTCCTTTCCAGACAACCAGGGCTTTCCTTCAGAATGCAAAGCAATCTCCATTCTGCCACTCCGGCGCTTTACCTATGGATCAGGTCCGGGAGAGTCTTGGTAAGTGTCTCTCATTTTGAGCCGACTTTAGGAGAGCTGGGGCTAACCACGAGGGGCCAGTCAACAGGCGAATAGAACAGCGGCGGAGGTGCTTCTCGCTACCTTCCGCTCCTAGAAGGGCTTCTTCTTCGTCCTCCTCTCCCCATCAGCAATGTGAGAGGGAACACCAAGGAGCCCATGAAGGGAGTGACGCCAGGACTGATGATGCAAGAGTAATCCGCAGAGAAGAAGGAGAGGAGGAATCGCTGAAAAGACGGGATAAAAAGGGCCAACAAATCCATCAACGAGACACCAGGTCAATCTCTTCCAAGAAGATGCAGAAGTCATGTATAATGAGAAACCATGACGTCGAAGAACTGGTTAGTCCCCGGGCGCACCCTCTCGTTGCGCTCACTTCCAAACTTTTCTATGTGCTGTCTTTCTTGGCCCTTTAGCTAAGAGACTCCACTAATGCCACCTCTCTTGCCAGCGTACAGCTAAAGCCAATACCCTTGAGACGACAAGTTCGGAAAGAGAAGCCGGGCCATATGCACTACATGGTCAACCTCTTTCACCGAAGGAGAAACTTTTCAAAGCTGGCATAAGTAGTTCTATGTTTGCCACATCATCAGCCTCAGAGATCGCAGCAGATCCTGATCCCGCCAGCAGAAGATCTGAAGAGAGCAGACCTTTACCTGCAGTTGTCACAGTTGGGAACATGGCCCAAACCGCGGCTGCCTACTCTCGCGCCTTAAAGCTGATGTTCGATGTACGTTCTGGCGTAAAGGAGGAACAGAGGGATCACAGATGCTGGAGGCAGACAGACATGGTAGACGAGAGCCCTGTGATTAGAAACAAAGGAACTGAGGACGGTTGGAACTACATCGCGGAAGGAAAGGAGAGAATGGAAGGCTACAGCTCCACGTAGCCTTCTTTCTTAATTTATTGATCTTAACCACTTCCTAGTTCGAAGTTCCACATCGAAGTTGGCAAAAGAGCATCTTTGGCTCATAAAGAAAGGCAGACAATGCACTAGTGTTGCGCTACGCCTTTTATGATGGAGCGAGTAGTAGTGCACGAGCGAAGAGAAGGGAAATAGCGAGGCCAGAGTAGACCAAATTGTAGACGTGTTGAGCTCTGTTGAAAGAGAGAGACACAGGACAAGGGAGTGGGAGCGAATCAAGGAGACCCTTATCGTCCTGAAAAGACGCCATCCCAATAGTCATAATTGTAGAGAGAGAAGAGCTCAAGAGCAGTACTATAACGCTCAAGTGTGACCCACAGGCTTACTACGGCCTGATTCTTTAGCTGACTGGTGTATCCTTCTTCATCTGCAACTGCAGAGCTTTCAGGATGATGTTCAGGATAGCCTGAAAGGCAGAGGAGCTACGGTCCACCAAGCCAATCGACAGGAGGAGCGGCTTCTCAGAAAATATGCTAAGAGAAGGGCAGAGGGATGCATGAGTAAAGTAAATACATCTGGACTGAAGGAGCTATCAGTATGATTTGAGGAGTAAGCAACAGACATCAGTCCTGTGCCATTGCACCGGACGATAGAAGGATGGAGAGACATATACTTCTTCGGGATGAATAGTAATAGCTGCGGAAAAAGAGGGAAGTGGTACACAGGTCCTGCCAGACGCACCTGATATTCTCTATAAGCTGTCGACCGTACACTAGGAGAAGCGGATCGTCCCTTCGACCATGCACAACTTTGACGTTGAAAGTCTGGCCGCCATCAAGCGAAGGGGAGGGCCTTGCATCCACCTGGCAGGGAGGGCGGCGCAGAGAGATTAGAGAAAGGGACTGCAGGAAGTAGAAGACAAGACACCCATGACAGTGACATAAGTAAGGACAACCACCGGGTCAGCTCCAAGAGAGTCGAATGCTAAGCTCACCATGGCACCCAGCTTATCCAATTGAGTCACCACTATGAAGAATCTATCTTGAAACTCAGTCATGATGAACTCGGTCCGATGGCCGTTGATAATCTACGGCCGTCAAAGGCCACAAGGGAGATCAGAAGACATGACGGCGTTGGAAGGGAGTCAAAGAGGAAAATGACAAACCAAGACTCGACGGCAGACAAGCAAGTAGGAGACTCCCTTGCAAATACTGGTGGAGACAGAGATCGTAAACAATGGATAACGTAGTTAGCCTCGCCTTTGCGATAGCAACGAGGACTATGGGACACTAGAGAACAGTTGGGCGACTTACGGCGGCTGTTTGGAAGGGTTGTGGGCAGCTCATGGTGCCTTTGTCTTAGCTCGCTGTCTCAATGTGGCCAATATAGATCAACTGCATGCAATGTATACGTTCTCAACCACGCACGGATAACTGAAGACGCAAAGTAAGAAGCTTCCTTTCAAAACTTCAAAGAAGCTGGACAGAGTCCCGATGAGCGGGTCAGGGATGCAGTTCCCAGATGAGAAGCATAAATCTCCAAAATTGATGCAAAATTCTCTTCAATCTGTCAACTACGAGTGCAAAAAAGGAGTCAAAAGTGAGGTGTGTAACCTGGATTGCATGTTTTCCGAGATGCAAATAAGATGTGGTCAAACCCCTGTTTATTTCTTAGGAAAAGTGGTAGGAATGTTAGGATGCGACATCTCCCGAAAACGTGCAAAGCAGTTTGCATGTCATTTTGTGGAACACTTATTACTACAGTAATAGCGTAGAATTGCTTTGCGTCTTTGCTTTATTACTAAACCTATTTTTACAGAAGCCAGCTCTTTTCCTCTCCTCTCATCATTTTACTCGCGTCGTGGTGGTCCTGCTGGTGCTGCTGCTGGTGCTGCTTTGATGGAAACGTCAATTGGACCCTTTGTTGGTTGGGTTGCCTCCTGAGCGAAGGAGGAGGAGGATCATCGCGGAAGAAAGGAACGAACAACGTCGGCCCAGCTGCATAGGCCACAAAGAGTAAGAAAGCTGCCTCCTCCGATGAGTAGAGTTCGGAGACAAGCGGCGTGGACGAGAACAATAATAGGTTCTTCTGCTACTAAAGAAGAAGAGGAGGAGACAGCAGCGAGCACTTTTTTCTTAGTAAAGGAGAAGAAGAAGAAGAGAGAGAGTACCTAGTAGCTACTTACTGAACAAAGAAGAAGAAGGTTAGGCGACGACGAGGTGCCAACACGAAGCATCATCAACAGGATGAGGAAGAATAGTGGTGCCAAACGTCGTCGTCAAGCCACCAGCATGGTTGATAATAGTAGTCCTCCTAATGACCCTAATGCAGTTGCTGCTGCTGCTGACCGTAACGCACTTGCTGCCGAAGCAATGATCAAGAAGCGTTTGGAAGAAAGCAGTATTAACAGATACACCAGCGCTCTCAACACAATGAGCAGGTTCTTTTGCGAGGCTACTCCAGATGATAGGGCTTGGCTACTGCCAAATGGCAAGATAAAAGTCCCTCTGCCAGACGACGTGTTGCTGCGACTTTTTGGCTGGTTAAGCACGAACCCCGACCTCGCCCAAAAAAAGCGTCGTGACTGTCGTCTGCCAGGAGCCAACAACGAAGAGGAGGGAACAGAGGAAATGGAGAGTGAACAAAACGACAGCCATCAAGCGGCAAGAGAAGGACAAAGGCCTGCAGAAGAGGGGAATGTCTTCACCGCAGCCGAAGACGCCGCTACCGTTGCTTTTTCTACCATGCAGACCTTTTTCTCTGCTATGAAGTGGCGGTATGCAGAACAAGGCGTACGGATGGGTGATGATATAGAAAGAAAACTCGCCATGCTCGTCGATGGCTACAAAAAAGTGGTGGCCCTTAAAAAGAAGAGAGGTATCATGAACATTTCTGAGGGCAAGGCACCACTT
>FLMG01004033.1:0-10520 GCA_900088475.1 Hyphochytrium catenoides
GTCAATATAGAAGAACTCGTTGACTGTCCTGCTAAGCCCTTTCCATGGAGCGACACATAAATAAAGACAGATTATATCCTGGGTTAGGCTTGCTACTGCATTGACAATAGGTAACGTTCGAGCACATCCATGAATGGGCTTCTTACGTAGTTGAAGAGCAGTAAGAAGTTGTAGCCAGCGTTAGCAATATCCTTCAGCTTCTTAGAGAGATGAGAAGCAGGTAGAATACAATCACTCAGGAAGACATTGAGATTGGCTGTTCTCATATACCGCGCTTGATACAAGTGTCACTTCCTGGGGCTCATCCAGGAGGGCTACATACCGAAGAGGTTGAACCGTATACTTGCTAGGTAGGCTTACAGAACCTTGAAGAGCGCAAACTGAGGGAAAGGCAGTTGATGAACAAGCTGCATCTTGCTTCCCCTGCTTTCCCCTACCTTTAATGGACTTATTGGTGGGGAAGGACAGTGAATGAAGAATAGTGCTTGGCAAGGTGAAAGGTCATTTCGATGAACTTCTTTGGTGATGATGACAGCCTTGGATCTTGAGTGTCGACTCGAGAGAGCCCACTATCGGGAATCAATGGATCAAAGAGCTCATGCCATTTCGGAATATTAAATGACTTATCATAGATGTTTACCATATCGTGGATTGCTTGAGCCCGGGAATGAAGGTCATAATCTATGGGATTCCACCTCTTTCCAGCTCTTTCGCCATAGTAATAATACAGGCACCTACCCCTTTATTCGACTTATCACGATGTGTAGTAGTACGTCCAACGTTACATGAGTCTCGAGTATAGGCTAACCCGGGCCATGCAAAGTTAGAGGTAACATAGTTATGACTTCTCTGTCTCGGGTTAGGACCCGAGCCTTCTTGGAGACCAAAAGATCTTTTGGGTGTTGCGTTTGGTGATGGATCCTTCCCTTCCCTTCAGCGGGTCCAGCCTTTCCTGATGTTTCTTCTCCGCCAATTGCACTTCCATTGCCCTGCGACAAGATGCAGACTGCTACAGCTACTGCTACTTGTAGCTACTTGTAGCCTAGACCCTGTCTCTCCAGAAGTAACGTTGGGGGGCAGAAAGCACAAGCAACACGGAACCCGGAAGCTCTCTTCATCGTTTGTCATTCATCAAGTTTCAGCCTGCTTCAATCATCAACATAACGCACTGCTGTAGGAGAAGATCCCTGCCCTTGACTCTACTTTTTGGCAAGACACCCAACACAATGGCTCCTTCAATCAAGGTCTATTATTTTGACATTGCGGGACGGGCTGAGCCAATTCGGCTTGCATTGGGTTGTGCTGGCCTCCCTTTCGAAGATGTTAGACTGAGCCGTGAGCAGTTTGGCGAGCTAAAAAAATGTAAGAGAGCTTGGACAGCCCATTCTGGTGAAAGGACTAACATCTTGCACTCGCTACAGCCGGAAAATTTCCAAATGGCCAGGTGCCCTTCGCTGAGATTGACGGCAAGCCACTTGCGCAGACCAACGCCATTTTGCGTTACGTGGGGAAGCTTGGGAACCTTTATCCTCAGGACGCTTGGGAAGCGGCAAAGGTTGACGAGGCGCTCTACTGGTGTGATGATGTAGGTCAGGCGATTGGCCCATCGTTCCGCGAGAGTGACCAGGAGAAGAAGGTGCGACGCGATCCTTGCCGATTATATAGTTCCCAATGGAGGACTGACTGCCAACCCTGCAACCTAGATGGCTCTGCGCAAAACCCTAGCTGAAGAAACCCTTCCCCTTTGGCTGGGTTACTTTGCCAAGCGCCTCGAGAGCAATGGTACCAACTTCGCAGCTGGCAATAATGTAAGATTCCAGGGGCTCTTCTTTCGTCAATATCTCTGTGTGAGTGACCTAACATAAGGTTGTCCTTGCTATAGTTGACTGTCGCAGATCTTGGTGCTTTCCAGATGCTGAACTGGATTAGCTCTGGCATCCTCGATGGCATTCCAACGACTATTCTCGACGGCTTTCCAGCTGTCAAGAGCTACCTCGAAAGAGTAAAGAACCACCCTGGAGTCAAGAAGTACTACGACTCCAAAACTCTGAAGAACTAGAGAGACAGGTAGCTATCGCATACAGCTGAAATAAGCTCTCTGCGTCTTTAGTTAACAATTAAATGTACGGCTAAGTTATTCGTCCTTAGTCTGTGTCCCTCTTCTACCTCTGTATCCTAGTTCTTTCCAGAAAGCTTGGTCGTAGCCGATTCTGGCATACAATTGGTGTCCAGTAAGCTACTCTCCTGACGTAAAGAATCATTAGTCTAGCACATCTACCGAAGCATCATTAGTAACTTTACAGCTGCGCTTTAGACTTTAGAACGTTATGAGTGGACGGTCCTCGGTGTAAAAAGCCTTCCGCAGCTAATACTATCTATCATTATGTGTTGTTCACTTTTCTCGCCTCAAAACAGAATCGGCAGCTCTTTAAATCTTGTTGGGACCGACTTGTTAAGTGAGATTGCTTGCCACCTGTGAAGCTAAGATAGCAAAGGTGGTCGCCCTGAGAGTGCTACGGACAAACGCTCATCCCCATTCTCAGCTAAAGCAAGAACGGGACTAGTATATGAAATGCCTACAGTGCTGAAGCTGGGACGCTTTGAATGATAGTTGTTAAACCTTCTTGCCAGAGAGACTGTAGGCAGACCAAGCTACTCGTAGAAGCGCTGACAAAGGATCATGGGCCATGACGACTGCGTCCGATCCTCACCCGTAGCTCTCAACCCCATCCATAAGTGTTCGATGTAGAACTCGATTGAAGGCAAGGATATTGCGTATTAAATAGAGACTAGCGCTCAAATACTACAGTTTAGCTAGAAACCTCCAAACATCTTCTGTGCCATTTTTTTCTCCTTCTCTTTCTGCTTTGCTTGAATTAGATCAAGTTTCTTTTGAAGGCGCTGGATCAACGGGTCTGAAGGAGCGATCTTGGCGGCCTTTTGAAGATCTTTAAGTGCCTGCAGGGTACAGTCTTAGGAGTGAAAATAGAGCCAATTGATTCCTATCACTCCGCAATGATCGCCCTCTTAAGTCCACATTATAAGACGGCTAGTTCCTATCAAATCACGCTATGGCTCACAACTGCTTAGTGGGAGCAAGCTCCATCGTTCAGATCTCCCTTCTCACCTCTGCATAGTTCTTCATGGCTTCCTCTGCCACAGCCTTCCTATAGAGCGCTTTAACCGACTCGGGATCAATCAATAAGGCAGATTTACAGTTCTCTGCAGCCTGACGCCAATTCTCGAGTTTCAAGTAGCACTGCGAGAGATTAAGGTACAAGGACAGCTTTGTCGTATCCACCTCCTTCTTTCCGTCGTCATCCAAGTCAAAGAACTTGGTGCAGTGATTGAGTGCCTTGATATACCTAGGAGAAAAAAAGTTCGGCGATTTGAGCAGAGCCAAGATATGCATGCGTCAACTCATAATAGGAAGCAGCGCCACGGAACTGCAGCCTCAGAGCCTCTATAAAAAGTCATGTTGGGCATCTCCATTTGCCCCATCCTGACTGACAAGGCAAGTGCACAGTCGTTATGGGCCGATCTCTCTTCCCCCGGCTTCCCGTGGTAAAGGAGGAATAGGTTGTCTGATGATGGCAAACTTTCACCTCGTCGCCACTCTTCTGACCCCTGTTGTTTTGCTCCTTCGCTCTCACAAACCTAAGGTCCTGTTTTGCTCCAACTGAGCTTATGTTCTTCTTACCTGACAGCCGCCATTTCTAGGTTGCCACCTTTGAAGAGCTCGTTACCCTCGTCCTTATTCTTCATAACTAACCGCATGCGGTCCCCCTTCTTTAACTTGCGCCGGTCATGGTCGTCATCGTCTCCGCCTTCCGCCGCAGCTGACCATAGATAGGAGAGACGTTAGTTGGTGGTAAGACAACAAGAAGCACGGCCCGTCCAGGCTAGGCCACATCATCGCGCAACCCACTTTGTCCTCCACGCCTAGTCCGAATAGATTGTCCTCTCCCTTCACCACAAGTGGAATCACCAACCAAATCCTCTCCCTCAGAAAGGGCTTACCTTCAGCCGCTGCAGCTGCTGCATCCTTGGCTAGTTCTTCCTCTATCTTCTTCCTCTCAGCCTCTACTGCTGCAAAATATTCAGGGCAAGCTTCGGTGATAGCGCCCTGTGATAATTAGAGCGGTTACCAAGCCAATCTCTCCAAGAGGTCTAATGGCCCAAAACTGATATGTGTAAGAATTTGGACCCAAAGTGACCGTACTTTTACGTCCTGTAGTTTACTGTCATATTCTGCAGCAGAACGATCATCAGCAGCCCACATCCAATCCTCAGTACCTAACACTAGAGAGTTCACGACATCGTCCTTCAAATGCTTCCTAGGGGACGGCGAGTGGTTCAGCTAGTGAAGTAGAGAGGATTGCGGAGGCGAGGCTCATGTCGCAGTTGTAGACAAAGCGCCTCAATGCTGAGAGACCAAGAAAGATCGAAGTCAGACTGAGTTAGAGGCCAATAAGCGCTTACTTGTGAGGTCCATTGAGCCCTCCCCGTAGCTCATAAAGGAAAGATTCTAAGCGGTTTCTCGCTGCCGTCGCCTCTCTCACTTCATGCTCCTGAATAAAAAAGGCATCGTCAACAACCTTCTCTTAGGTAAGACGTAGAGAACCACTCGTGGCTAACTGAGAGGAACGATTAGAGAGACTCCCATACAAAGATTTTAGACCGCCAAGAGAAGCTACAGGGCAGGTGAGGACCTGAGCCAGCATCTTTTCTTCGAAGCCGATGCACTTTTCAATTACTTCTCCAGGCAGACTTCCAGCGTTTGCGACAACGTCAGCCTTCCACCTATGGATTAGAGGAATAGATGACACACACGGAAATTAGTGCAAAAATTTAGGAAACAGGACGGCGGACGGAATATCTGTAGCAAATGCAGGTCAGGTAGACATGGCCCGTATCTAAACCTAGCCACGTACTTTTCCAGGTCCACAACAAGCTCCCTGCCTGGGGCGGCTTCGCCATCGTTCTGCACTGAAACTCCATCTACCTCCTTTGAAACGGTCTGCAAGTGCGATGCGAGAATCGCAGCTCCTGTTGCCACGGAGTGCGACCCGTCCAACGTGTAGGCCAATCGGTCTCCGCCAATCTCAAAAATGAGAGACTTCACCCATGGGATACGAGTGCCACCTCCCTGTAGGCGCAGACATGAGGGCAAGGGTAGGTGAGAGAGTTGCGGATAAGTGGGGGCTAGGGCAGAAGCAACCAGTCTGCTTTAGCGTATTCATAAGAGTGGGGAGTATTAATAGCCTTTGAAAAGGAAAGGAAAACTGGAGAGCCACGAAGAGGCAGGAGGTGGTCCGTACTATTAGTTCAATTGCTCTACAGTCATTCAGGTTGACGCCGCTAGAGTAAATGACGGAAATCAGCAGCTCCTTCAGCTCTGCTCGCAGCTTCTCGCTTGCCTCCTCCACCTGTGCTCGGCTGATCTTCAGCCTCACATCGCGCTCTGATCCGTCCTCGCCGACCTTCATGGAAACAAATAAGCAGGTTTGAGGATAAGATTGTCTCTTGCGTCCTTTAGCTCTCTTAACCACGGTCGCAAGGCGACCTCCCCCTATCCAATAATGCCAGAAATACCGTCACTCTCTATCAGGTTCTCTCTCTGTGAAGTATTATCATTCCGTGCCTAGGAGAATCTTGCATAGCTTACCACATGCTCGATATCAATGGGGGCTATGGCGACAGTACTTAGAACCTTCTTCGCCTTCTCGCATTCCTTTAGTATTCTAGCCCACAAGCGGGACCTCGGTGCCACCTTAACTCCCTTCTGTGCACATTCCTTCACCACCCTGCACAAGAAATTACCGGCGGGTATAAAGCACAGGTGATTGAGAAAGAATACAAAGAGACGACGGGTCCACGGTAAATGAGCTTATAAGAATAGAACGGCCAGAGGTACAGAGTTGACTTTTCACCACCCTGCACAAGGAATTACCGGCGGGTATAAATTATGAAGCACAGGTGATTGAGAAAGAATACAAAGAGACGACGGGTTCACGGTAAATGAGCTTAAAAATATAGAACGGCCAGATGTACAGAGTTGACTTTTCATAACTCACATCTTGAATATGATGTCATCAATAACTCCTGCGCCAACTTTAGGCGAGGAGGCAGTGGCAAGGGGTTTTATGGTCTTGGGCGTGACAGCGAACATCCCGATGGAGGTGATGCTAGCGCCGATGTTAACAATCAGCACATTGGTTGGCGTCTCTGCGGAAGCCAGAGAGGTTAGCAGTGGCTATACTAACTTTCCTTTTCTTCGTGCGCTCTCCTGTTCCTCCCTCTCACTGTAAAAGCATCAACTCCACTTCAGGCGTACAGTGGCGGACATTGATCGATTGGGTATCATGGTTTTGGGTCTTCTTTGCATTTAGACTCTTTTGTCTTCCTCCGACATTAGTGCTCCATCCATATCAACTATGTCCCATGTCTTTGGGCTATCTCTCGAAACCCCGAGTTACACTTCGTCTCTTGAAGTGCGATACCTCATCTTTGCCTTATAACATTGAATCTATTCTTCCTAGAACCATCGAGGACGTGCCTGCCACAACGCACAAGAGACAATCTTTTTTGTCTTACCTGGCATGAGCGTCGTGTAATGCTTGAACATCCACTGAGTGGCAGCGCAGGTTAGGGAATCCACCAAGCGCAAGCTGTTACTGTCGCCAGTTTCTAGGCCCGCGATCTTGCATGCATCAAGTAGCGCGGCATACTGCTTTGGGGTATAGAAGGACGGTACGGCTGATAATAAAGGAAACGTGACATATATTGGGAAACGGAGGAGAATATCAAGTCAGAATTAGTCCAAGGGACAGAATAGAATTGGAAGCAGGACATGGCCATACAATCACCACCCCGCCTTTTCGTCAGCTCTTCCTCAGTGATGTCAAATATATAGAGGTTTCCCCCCATCTAAATGCGGGCAGCAGCTGAAGGTTAGCTGTGACGCTCTCTCTTTTCCCATCATGCCCTTTGTTGGTAAAGGTATCTTGGTTGCAATTTGCTCAGTAGGTTCCCGTCTACCTTACCAACAATGAGATGAGCTGGTCCGTCGCCCTCAGACTCCTCTACGAAACCGAGGACCCGTCGCAGAATCATGGCTACGGCGGCCTCTGTCGGGATTGTCAAGCTCTCCCCTCTAAAGTTGACGGCCACCTGCCAATAGAGAGACGGGTTGAGAATATTCACGCTACAAGTCGCCTACCTCAAACACTCTTACCTGTGAGGAATTGTTAGCGCTATTTTCCGCCATATTGAACATCTGAGAGTCCTCTGTCAAAGAAACATACTCTTCTTTGCTAATACCTACAGCAGAGACGCTGCATGAGTCGAGATGATTTTTGCCAAGTTTGTTTGCTAGTAGCGCTCTTTGGTACCACAAGCGATCTACCGAGAAAGCCCTCTCAATCAAGTTGCTATATGATCTGCTTACCTAGCAGCCTAACAAGGTCAGTGAGAACCGCGTCAGGCTGGAGCCGAAGCTTGTCAACTGCATGCTCTCCTAACTCTCGAGACTTTCCATGAAAGGAGATCATGGTTGGCGTTCCCCAGTTTGAAAGATCCTGAGAGGTAAAACAAAGAGCAAATTATGACCCGATATTGAGAAAGAGAGTCAGAAAGTCAAGATGGATAACAAGGGGTGGAGCAACAATTGATAGAGATCTTCCAATGTAGGACGGAAGCGGACGTGAACGGGCATTGCTTGCAAGAAACAGCTAGTATGCGACGAGCAGGAGGGCAATATGAACCCTCCTAATCTCCGGAAAGGAAGTCTAAACGGTGCTTAGTAGGTGAGGAGAAGCTAATGAAACAGAGCGGCCGAGATGGCAGTAGACACATAGCCAGTACACCCTTGCCAAATAGCGCTGTCTTCTGGGCTTACATTCCTCACGATGCGGGCAGATCTTGATCCAAAGGCGTCACAAACTGCTGCTACGACTTCACTGGTGCCCAGGTCGATGCCACATATCACAGGCCGCAGGCTTGAGAGGGTTTCAAGGAGCATCGTGAAGGCCAACTCTGAGCTGTTGCCCCAAGTGTCGCCTCCCTCTGCCTTCTTCTTCTCTGCTGCCATAGCCTTGAGGTCAGCCTTTCGGATATTTTTTGCTGCCTGAGGAGTGGCTTGGATCTGAAACATAGGGGAGAAAAGGGATTAGGTTACCGGAAGATAGAAAGTTAGGATCACCCCTTGAGACCCGACACACAGGATATAAGTGTCAGGGTACGTTAGAGAGCAGCTCTTGAGGAGGCCGGCTGCAGGAAGCAGAAGGACTTAGTGCGGGAAGGCCAAAGAGAGAGGCCGCACAGTGGGCGAGACAGAGTGCAAGTGTGAGAGAGATAGAGACAGCGTGGAGATCACAAGAGAGAGGAAAGCAGAGCAAAGATTGCCTAAAAGATGTCAAAGGCAAAGGGAGGTAGATGACATACAAAGTTTGCCAACTCAGCGAGCCCTTTGGAAATATCCTCGTCTGACTTGGCCTGCGAAAGGTTGAACGTGGCTTGGCGCCAGGAGGAGTTGTCCTCAGGGCCAAAGCGAGCTAAGAAGTTCATGGCAGGGAAGGCTGATAAGGCTCAAAGGCCAGCAATACGTGACCGAAAGGACTGTAGGGCGGGGCGATAGGGGGAGAGGCCTCACAGTGCGAAGGTGGACTACGGGTGATCGAGGGTTCGTGGCTAGCGCTCTTCCTGCAGGCAGGAAGGGCACACCCTATCGCAAGGACTTCTTCGGCTTTCAAGAGCGGAAGCACAGAGCTGATGATCTCAACAGGGGGAGGAAAAACCCTTCAACAGCACCAGCGGACAGACCGAACGGCACGCTAAAGGGGCAGACTGTAAGGCCAAGAGAAGGAGAAAGAGAGCTGTGAAAGAGAGAGAGAGAGAGAACGAGAAAGAGAGAGAGAGAGGTCTTGGAATAGGAGATGGTCAGGGTCCTCTCCTCCTTCTAGAAGATGCCTTTCATGACTTCTTGATGGCTCTCAGGCCCTTCCCTCCTCCTCCCCGTAGATCGCCATCACTCCTCCCAAGGTCGAGCGGATATGGGTGACCTGGGTAACGGAGCTGGGTCGAGCTAAAGGACCTGGGTTGCCCACATAGCAGAACAGGACGGGGCAAAGCGGCTCTGTTATTGGTCTTCCACACCACGGTCGTGCGTGGTGGTGGTGGTGGTAGGCCATCATCCACAGTATGATGTCTCTCTCTCTCTCTCTGTCTCTCTGTCTCTCTGTCTCTCTGTCTCTCTCTCTCTCTCCCTTCTCTCTCCATCTCTCTCTCTCTCTCTCTCTCTGTCTGTCTCTCTCTCACAGACTCCGACATTTTACCACGTCCTCACTCTCTCTCTTCCTCTTCCCCAACTCTTTGGTCTCTCTCCTCTCCCTCATAAATGTCACTATCTTGGCTCGTCTTATCTTGACTTTTTGCAAGTCGTCGCTACTCTTCAGCCCCACACAGCATCACCAGCTATTATTTAGGTTACATTAGGCGTTCTCGGTGACCTACCTAAGCAGAGGTCATAGTGATTGCCATCGACCAGCACGGAAGAGGAGACGAAGATCAAGCCCGAAGCAGAAGGATGTCCAAGATTCTCAGCGCAGTACTGGGAGTTGGAGTTGGCGTCGTGCTCGGTCTGGTAGCAGCAAAGAAGGTTTGGAAAGCGGACGAAAGCGCTGATGAGCCCCCACTTCGTCTGAATAACAAGCAGGACCTCCAGAGCGAGAAGGTCAGTCCCTATGGCGGACCTCACAGGCCCTTCTCCGAGTTTGCCGTCCTATTATATGAGTCCGATCACCTCCTTCACAGTGTACTCATGGCTGGCTCCTTCCGTCAGTTGCCTTAGTGGGTGCTTCTCAAAACTCTCTCTCCTTAGAGATTGATGCTCTAGTCATGCCTCTCACACAGCGTGACTCCTCGCAACTCCCTGGTCCCATTAGATTGTTAACATTGCTAAGGTCAGCGACATTCCGGAGGGAGGGAAGGCAGTGTACTGCCGATGCTGGAAGTCCGACAAGGTAAGCTCTCAGGTCTCATGGCCCCTTGGTTCCCTTTATGTTCCTCAATGGTCGTTCTTGCCTTGCCCCTCCCGGATTACGAGTTACAATCTCCCTTCACTCACTACGATCGTCCCTTTACTGTCTGGTACTTCGTTATCCCTCTGTCGCTAACCTACTTTATCGATGGTGTCTGTCGCCTGCTTCTCGGGCTTTCCACAGTTCCCACTCTGCGATGGTGCCCATGTGAAGCACAACAAGGAGACAGGTGACAATGTAGGACCCCTCATTGTCTCTAAGGCGCCATGATGCAGCTTAAATCTGAAGCCTGCTTCTTTTCTGAGAAACCTGACCGTGGGTTAGCAAAGATAGAGAACAGAGCTGGCAAACTCCAAAACGGTGGCAACGACTGTTAGGACAGCAATAGACAGGCATCTGACATACCATTTAGATACTATGAGACTCGTCAGCCAGCCTCTCAAAGCTCATAGATTATAATCTAGTGTACAACATCTTCAG
>FLMG01004033.1:10544-24394 GCA_900088475.1 Hyphochytrium catenoides
CATAAATGGGTGGAATTCTAGCTCCTACATGCGCATGACAGGAACTAATGCGCTGGTTCTCACTGTTTCTCCGTGGTGGTACGGCTCGTTGTCGTCATAAAGGTATTGCTCGTGTCCATAGTCCGCTGGACTGTCGGGTAAATCTCTCTCTAGCTCTTCATAGTCCATCGGCACCACCCCAAAGCCTGAGTTTCGGGTATAGTGGCTGACATAGGGCTGGGTCACACCATATTCAGAGGTGGAGAGGCCTTGATCTCCATCATCCTCATTATCGTCCGGATAGCGGAGGTGGCTGCAAAGAGGATCACGAGAAAGGCGGAATTAGGGATATTGGGCACGGTTCGTCAATATCATGACGGGTAGAAGAGAGGACACCCTAACAGCATCGGACCGCAATGACAGAACGATGAAGCACTCGCAGCCTATCCCAGATCCCTCTCTCAAGCTTAAGAAAGGGCCCCCTCGTAAGTCCAGGCATATAAAGATAGACAGTGAAAAGTGGTAGAAGCTGATAGTGGCACGAAGCTAATCAGCAGCTAGAGAACACTTCAAGAGTATACTCCTTTGCTCACCTCTTTCGTCTCCTTGTTCCTCTGTTCCTAGTGGGGACAGGCACTGGGGAGTGCATTTGGGCCATTTGAGTGACAGGCGTGAGATTTCCAGGAGAAGGAGTATGCACCGGAGAAACGAGGTTTTGCGTCGATGAGGGCTGCAGAATGGGGCTATAATCTGAGCGCAGCCTGTGTGGAGTGAGGACGTCCATGTGGAAGTTGTCCCTTGCGATCTTGTCCATACTGCTTGGTTGCGCCCCGAGATTTCTTTCCTCAATCCTCTCTAGCCCTACCACACTGCTAACCGAGAGTCTGTCTCCTTTGTTACCGGCCCTAACCTTATCTCCACCAAGATAGTTATCCGCAAACTCGAGCGGATCAGGTGTAAGCGTTGCCCGGTCGCGGTCCATAGTCCGAAGAAGGTACATCAGGCGGCTAAAGCTATCCTCAAATCCAAAACCCAACGAAAAGTGAACAAATCTCGATCGGGACAGTGTAAATATCTTGCCTGCAATTAGGATCAATTGGAAGGGAGAGAGTGAGCCGAAAGCATCAGTGGACACCGGCTCTCGCATGTGCAAGTGGATAATGTCAAACACAGAAGAGAAGTCATATAGGAAAGGGACTGGATATATAGGAAAGATACTGGACTTGCCTAAGCAACAAAGGACGGCTACAACTATTGGTAACCATCATGGTCCCAGGCATGAGAGGAAAAAGATGATCATTGTCTCGAGAATAAAAGTAATTGATAGATATAGTGTGTCAACCAATAGAAAGGTAGATATAGCCGAGATCCACTCTCACCAGAATCAAGGTCAGGCTCGGAGAGTAAAATCGGTAGAATTGCCTTGCCCTTATCCTCAGCAAAGGAGAGTTGGTCGCTGAGGAAATCACTCTTGCCCGAGGAGTTGCTGAGGATAACCACAAAGAAAGTACATAGAGAGATTGCATCCTTGGCGTTGACGATTCTTTCCTTCAAACCCGCGCTGTGCATATCGTTGTCCACGTAGCATGGTACGCCAGCTCTTTGAAGGAATATTGCTACTTGACTGACGAACTCCAAGTGCTTGTCGCCATGAGAGATGAAGGCAAAATCTACGACAAAAAGAACATAACGTTAGCTGAAAGCCATGAAAGAAGTATGGGTAAGACAAACGTTAACGAGTCGGCCGCACGAGGGGGCAAAATTGATATGCTCGACAGCAAGGAGTTCGCGGTTTGTGAGCGTACCTTTGCCCTTAACATCAGCGAGGGAGGAGAAGGCCTTGAGTTGCTGCGATATTCTGATGGCCTCTGGCAGCTTTCTCTTTCTCCTTCTCTTCGTTATGCGAGCGAGCTCGATCTCATCCCTGTGAAAATGCATGCTGTAAGTTTGCATTCTCTTCTCTACCGATCCTTCTCTATTTGGGATCCTTTTTCTAGTCGATGACCCGGCAATGTCTTCGGATGTCGAAACTCACCTCAACCCATCAAGAAGCATTTTGAGCTGTCTGTCAAAGACCATCTCATCGTAGTTAAAGCGTACGTTCTTGACATTTGAGTAGTCGCCACTCTTGATACTGCTTTGAAACGGAATAATTTGGCGAGAATAGAGATATACCTAATAATAGCATCAACATTAGCTAAAGTGAATCACAAGCTAAGGAGAGACAAGAAAGAAGAAGCATGAGTTTGAAAAGTTGCTAAAATTAGAGGACTTGTGAGGAGTCGTCACGAAAATTTGAAGACTTTTTGTTCTTACTTGTAGTTCGTCTGTGATGTCAATGTCCTCACAAGTAATGGCGATGATGGGCTTCCTCTTCTGCTTAGCCAATGCCAACTCCTTAAGGCACCACTCGCTCTTCGGGTAGTCCTCACTAATAATGGAAAGCACAACGGCTGCATCTGAGATGCCTCGAACTATTTCCTTCCTCCAAACAGCGCCCCCTCCAATGCCTGTTGCTCCCATAGTATCCATCCAGGTCGTGATGTTATTTGCCTCAAGGGCTTCTCGGACCTGCGTACACATTAACAGAGATAAGCAACGCATTGACGCAAACAGTCAGTAGGTTAGAAGAGGTAAGTCGCAGCTGTGGCTCATCATTAAGAGTTGTAAGTGAAGTTATGTACCTTTGTCGCAAACTGTGCGTGGCTGTGAGTGTAGCTAATCATCACATCTCTGCTGCCTGCCTCCTTTTTCACCGCAAAAGCGAGATCCGTGGACGTCGTGCAGTCAAGAGGCCTATGAAAAATGCTTAGATACCGCACTTTGCAGAAGTAGAGCGAGAAAGGACAGAGGTAGGCATACCCTACTACTGTACAGCTCCCAAATCACTGGGGAATCGAGATAACTCCATAAGAAAGAGAATCGTCACGGAGAAACCGCAGACGGTCCTCGTAGCAGACCAAGAACATAGAAGACGCTTGTACAGAGGCGGCTTACCTCAGTCCCTGAGCATTAACTACCGTCACACTTGCTCCACAGCGGATTAACGCTACAGCTGTTGCTCTATTCTCACACTTGAGCGCGACATGTAGCGCCGTATCCCCATTTTCTAGCCTGAAGGTATTGATGGCAATTGAACGAAGAGACAACCATTTTAACATTGAACAAAGGCCTGCCACTAGCGCCATAGATAATACCTGGCATTGATGTCTGCCCCTGCCTGGATGAGACTGTGGATGACTTTCTCGCTAATCCCATCAAATTCCGAGGCAAAGAGAAGAGGAGTCATTTTGAATTTCCTGTACGGTGAACAAGAGAACAAAGACAAGAAGATAAGATTTCAGCAGCAGCTCTATCACGTGCGTAAATGGTATTAGTGCCATGTACCTGTTGTCGACTAGATTTGGGTCAGCACCACAGTCAAGTAAAAGGCGAGCGACATCAGCCCGGTTGCGGCGTACAGCCCAGTGAAGAGGTGTACGCCCTGTTCAAGGATTTGAAAGAGCTTGTCAGTTAAAAGAATCACCAGAGCAGACCAGCAGACCAGCATCAGAGGTAGGTTATCACAGCTGCACAGGGACACCGTAGAGCTATGAGAAACACCTGGGGTAGGAAGAAACATATTCCGGGAGTGCCGAGGTCCCCATACAAGTTCGGCAGAGGTTATGGTGCTTTGTGAAGTACTTCTTACCGGCAAGATCCTTGCTGTTGATCTCCGCTCCCGCCTGAATCAGGAGCCTGCATGTCTCAAGATAGCCAGAGATGGCTGCCCAGTGCAATGGAGTGCGGCGGCAGAAGCCCATGTAGTGTTCACCCCTGGTGTTGGCATCAGCACCCTGCAGAGAGTTCACAGCGTAAGCGGCCTCGACTTAAATGTCAAAGAAATGCTGAAGTTAAGCATCGAAAAGGAACAAGCCAATAGTTGGAGCCAAACGTGCTTCTTGCAGCCCCCGATCTCCTTCAGTTATCGTACTGTGTCAGCCACTTCAACCGCTTAGGTTACCTTGCGCAGCAGCCTACTAACAGTAGCAATATCATTCACGGCGGCCGCTGAGTGAAGAGGTGTCAGCGAGATGTCTCCACCCCATTCCTCGAACAGGGTACAAAGATGGTAACGCTGTTTTCTATAGGCTTGCTCTAGCACAGTGACACTTAAGTATTGGTTTGGGTTCGGTACTAAGAGAATGTTGGCGCCAGCATGAAGCAGAGCTAGTGCAACCTATGAATAACCGATGCGTCAGCAATTTCCAGGGAGATGCAACACAAGCAAAAGCGAAGAAAATAGGTGAGACGGAACCGCAAGCGCCAGTTAGACAATGGCAAATGGCCCGAACAACAAAAATAATTGTCTAAAGTGTCAACGGAGCAATGGCGATTGTGACGGTCGATGCCTCCTTTCAGTAGCACCCAAGATAAAGATTGAGTGAGAAGGTAAAGTACCTGCTTGTCATCCGCAAGGAAGAGAGGAGAAATGCGGCTTCCCACGTTGCTTGCCTTGGCTATGACATTCACAGATGCGCCGGCACCAAGAAGACACTTCACAGCGTTCAGGTGCTATTGGGACAACACATATGAGACCATAGCTACTAGTAAATTATAAAAATACGTTGAGGTAACGAAGAGTGAGAAGATAGGAGAGAATGACCTACCCCTCGTGCCGTAGCCACATGTAGAGGTGTCACCAGACATGAGAAGAATGTAATAGTCCCCGAGCCAACGGTGGTTTGGTGGTTCTGTGCGTAGCGAGTGCCTGGGCCCATCCATCCAGTCAGAAAGACATACAAGGCGTTGATGCTGAAGCGCATTTTGTCAACCTGCCAAGAAGAATGATATATTCAATACATACACTTCTTTTTTGAAGATGGATGTTAAGAGTATCCTGCCGGCACTCGGACATAAACCTCAGTAAACGACGAAGAGATCCACCCACCTTGTCGAACATGTCAGCCTGAAATCCGAAGGAGAGCAATAGCTTCAGCATGTTGACGTTCCCCGTTGCCGCGGCCAGATGCATGGGGTTTTTGGTGGACTTGGCAAAGAGGCCCAGCCTAGTTGGAACATCAAAGAAAGCAGATACAACCATCGTATTTAGCGCATTCAAGCCACCGTCAAACAAACGCAAGTAATAGTTTTACCAGAGGTGAGGGGGAGGATACAGCTCTTGGAGAAAGTGGATGCCAAACGTGTTTCGTGCTTCACAGAGCAACTTTCTTGTCTCCTTCTCGTCGTGGATACTGCAGACTCAGTATGAGAGTCTGTTCTCTATTTTCGCTAATTTGTCAAGGTACATGCTTCTGTGATCGCGCCTACCTGACACTTCGAAAGATCCTCTTTCTATACTTCTGGAGTAGCGCGCTTTTCTTGAATCTGCAGCACCATCCTCGTCCTCCTAGGAGATTGCTGGTCTGAGACATCTCATCAAAATTGCCTAGATGTGAACGCACGCGGCTGCAGGAAACTTGTTAGGAGCGCTTGAAGAGGAAGTAGACCAATTTGGAACCGAGGACTGACTGAAGCCTCAGCTTGAAGGTGTGGCTAGCTTGAGCCAATGAAAGTAGCTCCCGCAGAAGAAACTCAACATAGAGCATTTAGCGCAACAAAGAGGCTTACCTTCTATAGGAGCCAAAGAGCTTGATCTGCTGGTACAGCAAGAGGATCTTGATAATGCCGAGTGCAATGATGGCGCCTTCTACAGCTATCTTATATAGTCGATTCGTCTCTTTGAGTGCACTTTCACTGCATTCTGTCGTTACAGAGTCTTTCAGCTGAATCAGCACCTGGGCAATCCAAGCAATCTGCAGAGAGGAGCTGTTAGAACAAGTGCTTCTGTTCCACACAACCCCTATCCCTAAGACAAGGTTGCCCAAAGAAGAGTAGGTTTAGGACCCCCTGCTTGTGACCTCCTTACCATGTAAAGGACTAGCACCACAACGGCAAGCTCAACAATGCTTAGCCACAGAGAACGCTTCAGCTTTACAGATTTCGACTGCTTGCGATAGAGTCTAGAAGAGGGAGTACATCCTATTAGTATAAGGGCAGATTCTACCTCTCCGTTGCTCTCCCGCACACGTAACGATGTGATTTCCGCGCTATGAGTATCAATGAATGCCTTTAGACCAGCGTTACTCTGTCACCCTCTTACCTGAACGGTCTGAAGCCGGTCGCTGACAGGCCGACTATGAAGCAGTACGGCACGGTGTAGTTGAGGAACAAAGAGTACTTGACGAAGGGAATACACACATCATTCTGGTTCAAGAGGCCTAACTTCGAGATCTGAGCGTCCAAGACTGTCCAGGCTAAAGCCAGGGCTGTCCCATCCACCACCAGGATGGCTAGTGTGGTCTGTAAGAGATACTTTGCTACGTAGGAGTTCCTAAAGTTGTTGCCAATGGTGGATGGAGCTGTGATTCGCTTTGTGAGTGCAGAGTTCTTTCTGAGGTAAGAAGATCGTTTTCGCTCAGGTTCTTGTTGAGCATGACTTACCTGTCGGCTTGATGTTAATGGGCAGGGCTTCAGGTAGAGCGTGATTCTCCGGCACCCCTCTGGGCGTACCCACCATTCGGATCTCATCATCCCGTGGTGTATGTCCTTCAGAGTAATCTGTCACCGTGGTCTTGCTGTTGTTTAGCTTAGGCTTGCCCAAGTGCCCATTCTCTAGGTCAAACTCAACTAGCCTTTTGCCCCTCAGCCCGTCAGCTGCCGAATAGTTTGAGGTGTATACGCCAGCATTGACAGCGCCATCTCGTGCACCTGATAGTATATACATTGGTAAGTCTTATTATTACCCGTTCTTATTGATATCACGATGCACCACGTACCTCCTCTAGCAGGAAGTGCAGCCGGTATGGCTACGGCGGGATTAGTAACGATTCCGTCTTCCTGGAGCCAATCTTCGCCCATGGAATACCTACGGCCAGCATCTTTAGCCTCCGATCTCTCTCGTGCTGCATGTCGCTACATATAACTCACCCGGGAGCAAATTTGACGCCTACACCTGGCCCAGCTCCTCCATTCCAGGCCATCTTAAGTTAGCTGAGGCAGGTCGCCTGCACCGTTAGTTAGATTTACCATCAACTAACCATAATGAAGAGCTATTTCTGCCTTTCTTGGAGCAACTGCATACTGAGGACCCTCTACCAGCGTTCTACTAAAGCTCAACAGGACAAATAGCCATGCGAGAGCTGCTCGAACAACTGATGATTCATCAGCAAGAATGGCTTTTTGGTCTCTCAGACTCGATGTAGCAGGGCGGCGGTGAGCAGCGGCGCTCTTGAAGAACAACAGCTCGATTCCAAGCTTCGCCTGCGTCTGCCTATTGCGTTTGCTTATCCTGGCCGTCCTGTCCTCCCCTACGAGTTCCGCCCTGATCGTGGGCCAGGCGCTGGAACGAGCACACAGTTCTGCTCTAAAAGCTTGCTAGTGACAGACAGAGTGATAAGGGTCCACACGCACTCACTGTCTGCAGAGCCGCAGAGTGTGATCCGTCAACACCGAGCTCTCTGTTGCAAGAAATGCAATGCGATACGGAGGACGGGATCCGCTCTACAGAGGCAGAGAGCTTACTATACGGCGAGTCTCTTCGGTTTAGATGATGGGGGTGGCGATGGACCCATGGGGTGTAGGACGTCTCTCCCCCTGTTCGGCCTCTCTTCTATCATATCCATCGTTGCTGACGTTGCCTTGCTCCCTGGGGACTGAGACCCCAAATAACCTCACTTCTTGTTCGTTTCTTCCTGAATTCGTGGGACAAGGATTAGTGATTCGATGGTTCTATGTAATTCTGATTCTGGATATAAGAAACGCCTTTCTCAGGGTCGGACATCCTTACGATTCCTAAAAGGATGACATAGATTTCAAGCGAAACTTTCCGTCTTGCTGATTGCCGTTACAACCTTCCCTTGGCGCTTCTTATCTACAGCATGGGCTGCTGAGCGATGATCATGATGATGTGATCATCGGTGGTGAGTGGCTGCTGTCAGGGTTCCTTCCTTCCTGCTTCCGGGTCATTGACCGTCAATGGAATGGGAGAGGGATGAAGTATAGTGTAAAAGGCAGGCGAGACGAAGGAACTTAAGGCAATCAAGCGGCAACGGGAAGATTCTGGTTGCTGACAGGAGTACGTATCCCCCGCAACAACGGCGTGGACAGCGCTACTGCTCATCAGCGGGGCACATCACTGAGCCTCGTTCTTCTACAGGGCGGCGGCCGAGAAGAAAATGGCGCCATCCTCCCCGATAACTTAATATGGTCATCATCATGAGCTGGAGTAGCTTTATCAATTAGTTGGAATGCATTAATGATACGTCGTCCTTATTCGGGCCCTCTTTCTCTCACTTGTCGCGTTTTGTGTGCATGCTTTCCCGGCTCCTACTACTTTCTGTAACAAGAAGCACCGCCGGTTATATAACATGCAACAAAAGCACTGATCCTCCCGTCGCGGCGGCGTTGTTGCAAGGAGGAGGGTAGAGGATTCATGAGGTTCTGCTTCGTTCTTGTCAAGAAGTAAATATGGCCGGCCGCTTGAGGAAGGAATACTGTTCATCATTCACTTTCATCGTTTCTTCGTCAGCAACCTCCTCCTCCTCCGGAGAACTAAATGGAAACAACAGGACAATCGCTTCCCCAAAAAACTCAAGACCTCATTCCTTGCCGTTAGCGGAAACAGATGTCGTTTCAAGTTCTTCTTCCACAACTTGTCCATCCAGCTTCCTTACACCATCGTCCATTGCGCTCTAGAGTGATTGAGATCAGCACCACCACGCTGGTGTCTGAAGGAAGGATCTTTCGCTGCCACCGGTATTGGGGCGGCAATATTGCCGCAGTCCCATCTGCCATCATCGTCCTGACAAACCATCGTTCTGACTAATGTCAGTGTAGCTCTATGGCCACATCAATAATCACCTGTCTGTTAAGATCACGTAGAAAAAACTATGAGGCGGCAGAGGCCAATCACCTTCGGGCTACTACTCTCGAGCTTGCTTGCCATCACCTCGGGCAAGGCTATTAATGCGGCAGTCAGAGTTTCTCCTGACTTCGTCTACAAAGGTAACACATCGCGCTGTCCTTTTAACTTCAGTAGACTAACTGTTCCTACTGCCTCATAAACGACCATCTTTCTATGACAGCATCTCCAAACTCCGCCGCAATCATCAGTGAGTCGAGCTGTGAATGGAGTTCTGATATCCTGGAAGATGCGTCGTCAGGCTTTATCCTTTCCTGTCCTAATGACAAAGTTTTAGTTGGCCTCCGCTGCCATGGGGCTGACTGTGCTCAGTTTGATGCTCGATGTTGCCACGGGAAAGGCACCTTTCATGGAGGTGATGGGTCGCCACTGGCGCCAGGTAGAGATCTCAAAGCCAAATGTGGAAAGCAAGTCCTATCCTACCATCGAGAGCAGCCCACAGATCCCCCGAACGAGACGAAAAGCACCCGTTACCTCGCTGTCCCTGCTCAGCTCAGTGATATTCCCAAGACCGCCATGTTGAACCAGGTCGCAACGGGTTTAATATGCAAAGACGAATCATGCACTTCACTCTCTCTGCAAGGTAGACCCTTGATGTGCGGTTCGTCAGAGTATCTGATACCCATCTCCGAGGAGAACTGCGGCTGGACCGAGGTGCTGGATAGGACACAGAGTGGCTCCATAACATGCTCCCCTAATCAAGTGCTGACCGGTCTTCGGTGTCTATCTGCTCAATGTTTAGAGCTAGCGATTAGGTGCTGTCCCTTCGGAGATGGTGAGGCGTCAAGAGACTGTGTCACTTCCCGCCTTTATAAAGTTCTTGGGAGAGGATTCATTTTGATTCTAACTCACTTATGACGTTGCACAGTCTGTCCTAGTGGACACTTTGGGGACAACATGATCTGCCAGCGTTGTCCGCCAGGTCAATACGGAGATAGCGCGGGCCTGACATCAGAGCGATGCTCGAATCCATGCCCAAGAGGCACTTACTCGGAGAAGTATGGGCTTCGCAGCGCATCACAGTGCGAAAAGTGCCCCTTAGGGTCATACAACGATGTCCTGGGTGCTTCAAATGTGTTAGCATGCAAGCCTTGTCCTCCAGGTGATTGCACTGAATGCTCCAAATGAAAGACCAGTTGCTCACTCTCTCTTGCTTCCTCGCTGCTGCAGGTCGCTTTGGCAGCAGGAGAGGGCTCACTAGCAGAGAGTGCTCTGGAGCTTGTCCCCTCGGCACCTTTAGCAATAAAGCGGGTATCTCTAGCAAAGAGGGATGCAAGCTTTGTCCCCCTGGGACATACAATGATCGTACAGGTAGCACAGAATGCAAGCTGTGTCCAAAAGGCACGTACAATAGCGATTTTGGGGCGGCCTCACGGACCGCTTGCGAAGCTTGCCCAAGAAACTATTATCAATTTGGATGCATCAGCAACCTGGCCAGCATGAGCTGATCACACTATTTAAATATCTAATATGCTAGTTTACATCCTGATGCTCAAAGCGCGCGGGTATCATCTCCGCAGTTCCTGGTGCTGATGTACAGGGAACCTTCATAGCACTTCCTTCATTCCTCCCGGGAGTTCAAAGACCTTAACGGGCTTGTAGAGAAAGTAGCCATAACATGATGCAAGGCCAAAGAACAGTAGGATATTTAACCAGTTGAGGATCGAATGACTGTCTGGAGACGCCACCTGCGCGCGCAGTAGTACCAAGCCCTGCCTGCAGCGTCAGTTGTGACTCAGCGGCAAACTTAACAGAGGAATCTCACCTGGAGAGCAAAGGAGATGCAATAGGCTTGGCAGAAGGTCTTCCGTACAAAGGCATCGCTTACTCGCCTAGTTTGCCAAACTAACCATCCTTGAGCGAGGGTTAAACAACCTAAAGAAAGAAACCGATTTGCGACAAGCAGGTCTGAAGCTTAGCAAGCTGACGCTGAACATCATTCGTTCGCCAATCAAGTCGCACCATATAGTCTGACCATTTCATGCACCATGTGGCCGTATATTCCTCCTACCATTGAGGCTGCTAGAGAATGTGGAAGGAACACGCATGCTCCTCCAGTGATGATAGCGATGACTGCATGAGCGTGAAACAGTTGATCTAACTGCCGCCGCGTGCTGTTCATTATGCACAGCGTCAATCCTTCAGCCCCAGCTTGGGAAGCGATAGCGGATCGCTGCTTGCGTAGCAGGAGGTACTCCTTCTGGGTTCCTCCTAGCAAATAAGCCGCTAAGAAGGTTGGCCCATCAAAGAGTTCATCGCAGCTTCAATGTAACGAAGTTGCTACGAAGATTCAGATGGATCTGTATTAACCTAATGAAGATTGGGAACTGGTCGGTTAACGGTAAAAAAGCAGCAAGACGCAGTAATGATAACTCTGATTCTGATTGATGGTCAATCGTTGATTGCTTTGCTGGTTTGTATTTATAATTATGTGATCAAAGCAGCTTCTTCTTATGCTTCAAGCTTCTCAGTCCGAGGTCTACAGGGGAGCTCTTGATTAGTCTCTGACGCTCAGTCTGCAAGTGTGTCAAGAGACTGACGCCGAGCAGACCTCCTTTACAGGCTTCTTGAAGAGGACGACACGAGTGCTCTCGTCCAAAGCTTGTAAGGGAGGGTTGATGGTTGGACTGATGGGGGAATATCTGAAAGACAAGGTTCTATCCATACAATCTGAGGGAGCAGACACTGCAGACTCTGCGGATGCCGGCGCGTTATCGGACCTCTTTGGGGCCGAACTGGAGGAAAATGAAGAGGGACAGGAAGCCGTGGTGACGGTACAGACAAGCTATGTTAGGAAGCCAGCAGACGCGCATCCGCAAGTTTTACAGCTGGAACTTATAAGCTCAAAGCACAGTCTCTGGGTAAGAAGGGCTTGGGATGCTTTGTAAGGCCGTCCGCTTCCTAGTCTTATAAGCGCTTCATGTATGTAGGGCCATCTTATCTGGAATGCAGCCATCCTTTTAGCAGGTAGACGGCGACCAGTGTGCCTGTTTGACTCCGCTGATGATCTGTCATGTCTTGCATCCCTGCCGCTTATCGACAGAGCGCTTTGATACTGGAGCGCTCTCTTGCAAGGGAGCTACGGTTCTAGAGCTTGGAGCAGGGGCTGGTTTGCCGGGGCTGGTCTGTGCACTGGTAGGCATGGATGGAATGCCGTATTGCAGAGTTTTATAGCTTTCGCCAAAGACTCGATTTTATATCTGTGACTGACAATGGGTTCTTTCATGGCACACCTTGTAGAAAGGAGCTGGGACTGTGGTCATCTCAGACTATGCCACAGAAACTGATCAAGCTCTAATTGAAGTCATCAATCGCAACATTGAGTCTGTGAAGCCTTACCTTACAACAGGTAGAGTCTCTGCAACCCTTAGCACTTTGGCATGCGTAGCACCAGTACTATTTGCTCATGGTTCCGACACGCAGACTGCAAGCTAGTGGGTGCCGGACATGTTTGGGGGCAAAGTGTGTCACCTCTTTTGCAGCAGTTGCCACCGCCTCCGGATATGAGCGAAGAAGCCACGTCGCCTGGCTTTGACCTTATTATTTTAGCAGATTTGCTCTTCAACCGATCCCAGCACCAACAGCTGTTACGGTCCTGCCATGATGCACTAAGTCCAAGTGGAAGAATCCTCGTAACATTCTCCCACCATGACCCTGGTGAGCTTGACTCAGAGGGATGCAAGTTCTATGGCGCTAACTGCTCTATCACCCCTACAGAGAAGGCAGAGCAGGACTTGAAGTTCTTTTCGCTAGCTGCCAAGGAACCCTTTAACTTCACAGTGCAGAAGCTTGAACAGGTGCAAATGGTAGACCACTTCATTATGAACGACGGGCTAGACGATGCAAGGGGAGTTGTCTACTTCTATGAACTTCGCAAGTGACCACCTATAATGGTGAAGAAGGGCATCAGGCAGACAGCTGGTCTGAAGGAGGAAGCTCCTGCAATTGGCATTTGTCCTGTGCTCGTGGCCCTCCAACAGAGAAACCAATCCACGGTCCTGAAGTCGTAGAAAGAAAAGGTCTGGACAGAGCGCGAAACTGAAGATACTTCCTCTCGCCATACATGAAAGGAGGAGAAAGGGGGGGGGGGACCATATAGAGGACAAGAAAGAGAGAGAGAAAGAGACAGCAGGGTGTGGAAGAGAGGAGAGTCAGACCTACGGGTAGTAGCGCTGCTGGATACCTGCTGGTCTCAAGGTTAAGTAGTGCCAGACTCCACGAGTCTATGCGGCATACTGTGGCTACGCTACTTCCAGATGGTGATCCTACCTTAAAGCCTAGAATCAGGCTCACGCAGAGTCTGGGCTCTGTTCCTTTACTCTTCCCGCTTCTTCTAGGACGCTTCTCGCGTTTTGCCTCCTTCAAGAGTACGTTTGTTTGCGTCTAATCCCTTACGGACCAGCAAACTATCACTGTATACTTGTTCGGCGCCACGTAAGAGGGTGACAGCTAAACTGCACTTGTGGGCTTTTGCTTTCCATCCATCTGACGCGGTGCGGGTAGCAAGTGTTCCGACAAGCAAGAAGCTACCAATCTAAAGCTAAATTAGTAGAGAGCACAAGGATAATCACGGAGTGGCGCTAGTTCCCCGGGAATCTAGCGTAGCCCTCATGTTTTCCTTCGACAGGTGTTAACGTCGGATGACCATCACATTCACACGCTGCCATCAAGAAGTGTGCCCTAAAAAGAGATTGCCACCCGGATGGTTCTTGTTGGAAGGCGCGACATATGTGTTCGAGTGCTCCATGAGCTACAAGGCTCGGCCTATGTTGAAAATGTCCCATGAACTTCACTGATGCACAACTCTTTAGCAGAGGCATCCCTGGCTCTTCAAAAGCCATTGAACAGACTCGTCTTTCACATGCGTCTCTCGTAGCAGCCCATTGCGATAGCTCAGAGCGCCGCTCCA